>JANZXR010335867.1:0-25935 GCA_027575705.1 Erythroxylum echinodendron | reverse complement strand
AAACTTTACATGCATAAATTCTTCAACAGATTTAGAAACAAGATTATAAACTCTATAAGCTTTAGATCTAATAGAATGACCTAGAAAAATTCCTGAATTGATCTTAGAATCAAATTCATCCAAATTTTCTTTTGTATTCAAGATAGTGCATTTGCAACCAAAAGGATGAAATTAACAAATATTTGGTTTTCTTCCCTTCCATAACTCATATGGAGTTTTATTTAAAATAGGTTGCAAAAATACTCTATTTTGAATATAACAAGCTATATTTACAGATTTTGCCCAGAAGTACTTAGAAAGATTCATTTCACATAGCATAGTCCTTTCCATTTCCTAAATCGTCCTGTTCTTTCTTTCTACAACTCCATTTTGTTAAGGAGTTCTATAAGCAAAGAAATTATAGAAATTTCCATTCTCTTTACAAAACATTTTGAAATTTTCTTTTTCAAATTGTCCACCATGATCACTCCTAATTCTACAATAGAAATTCCTTTTTCATTTTGTAACTTTTTGGATAAGACTTTAAAGCATTTAAAAGATTCATCTTTATGAGATAAAAACAATATCCAACAAAATCTAGTAAAGTCATCAACAATTACAAGACCATACTTCTTTCCACCAAGACTTACTATTATGGTTAGACTAAACAAATCTATATGTAACAGCTCTAGAGGTCTAGACGAAGTTACAATATTCTTAGACAAAAAGGATGTTTTAACTTGTTTTCCTTTCTGAAAACTCTCACAAAAGAAATCTTTGTTAAAACTTATCTTTAGTAAACCTTTTACCAAATCATGTCTAACTAATTTGGAAATGTGTTTAAAACTAACATGACTTAGCTTTTTGTGCTAAATCAATTTTTCATCATCTTTTGATAGAAGACAAGAAATTTTTTGACTTTTCAAATCATCTAAGTTAATTATATAGAGATTCTTTCATCTCTTGGCAGAAAAGAATATGGACTCGTCCTTGTTTCTAACTAAATAAGAATTTTGATTAAAGGATACTTCAAAACTAGAATCACATAATTAACTTATACTGATTAGATTATGCTTTAAACCATCAACTTGTAGAAAATTATCAATAGAAGAAAAGGAATCTTTACCAATTTTATCGATCCCAATTATTTTGCCCTGCAAGTTGTCTCCAAAAGTTACTGATCCTCCTTGCTTATGTTGGAAGTCTAGGAATATAGACCTTCTGCCCGTCATGTGTCGCGAGCAGCCACTGTCTAAATACCATCGATGTTGGTTGCTTTTTCTAAGTAAAGAGATCTGCAGTATATATTATATCCTTTTTAGGTACCTATATTTTCTAGGATCCTTTGAGGTTAGTCTTATAATTATTCTTAGAATAATAATAACAATATTGTTTCTTTTTCTTTCTATTAGGAAAAAAAATTCCTATTACGAAGAACATTTCTATTATGAATTGTATTTCTACCAGAAAAGCCTAAACCACTTTTATCATCTAGATATCTATAACTTCCAATCATATCATTCATCCTTTTGTACTATCTGTAAATTTTGATAAATCTCTTGAAAGGGCATCAAACCCTTGTTTTAACTGATTAATCTCCTCAAATCTATCTATAGTTACTTTCTTTTTCACATTGTCTACTTGTTTCTTAAGGCAGACGTTTTCTTCTTCTAAGATTTTTATGTTCTTAGAATTTTCAAAAAATTTATTTTTCAACAATCTATATTGTTTTAGAATAGCATGTGAATCTTTTAACAATTCTAAATAGGCATATTGAAGATCATTAAAGTCAGAGATTACCTCATCATCACTTTCACCTTCAGCTACCAAGCATATGTTTGCTTGTTCTGATGATTCTGAGTTAGATTTAGATTCAGAAAAAATCCAGATCATCCCATATTGCCATCATGCCTTTTTGGTTTCCTTGACTCTTCTTTTGTTTTCTTTTGAGCAAGGGGCATTTAGACTTTTAATGTCCTGGTTTATTACACTCATAGCAAACGATAGAGATTTTCTCATTCTTTGAATCGTCTTTGCTAATCTTTTCTAGAGAGGATTCTTTATTTCCCTTTACTTTCTTTTTCCACATCCTTCTAATTTTTCTTGAAATGAAAGATAGTTCATCTTCATCTTCACTTAAACCTTGATCTGATTCATTGGCATCGTCATTCTTGATTTCTTTAATCTTTAATGTTTTTGAAGATGCGCTTCTATTTTTTACATTTTCTGATTCTTCTGACCAACCTTCAATGTAATAGATTTGTCCCTTCTGGGTTTATCTTCTGCATCAAGCTCTATTTCATGGATTTTCAGTGAACCAAGCAATTCATCTAGCTTCAGCTTGCTTAAATCCTTGGCCTCTTGTATTGTTGTTACTTTGGGTCTCCATCTTTTTGGAAGATTTCTGAGAATCTTTCTGACATGATCTTCTCTATCTTAGATTCTCCCTAGAGCTTAGGTCCATTAATGATTGTTTGGAATCGTCCAAACATTTGATCAATAGACTCATCATCTTTCATCTTGAATAGCTCATACTGATGAACAAGAATACCAATCTTAGATTCTTTCACCTAGTTTGTGTCTTCATGTGCAATGGCTAATGTATCCCACATTTCCTTTGCAGATTCACATCTATAAACCTTATCATATTCACTTCTTCTTAGAGTACAACTTAACAAGAACCTGACCTTTGAATTTAATTGAACACGAGCTTTCTGATCAACTTACCTTTGTTCACGAGAGATGGTTTTCCCTTCGTAGTATGTTAGAATATATGGACCACTTTCAATGATATCCTAAAGATCAATGTTTATGGAAGCTATGAAGAGCCGCATTCTATCCTTTCAATAATGATAGTCTTCACCATTGAATGTAGGAGGTCTTGTGACTGAGGCACCTTCAGCTATAAAAACATGTGATTCAGCCATTGATCTTTGTCCTCACTTTGTAATCGTCTTTAAAAAAACTTCTTCATTTTCTTGAAAGATTCAGACAATTACAAAACAACAAGAAATTAAAGAGATAAGGGTTAGAGAATATGATACCACAATTTATACTAATTCACCCTTAACCTTTGGGCTACGTCCAGTCCTCAGAGTTTATCTGAGATTTCACTATCTCTTACAACTTTACAAGTATTATTTCTCACTTCTAGAGCCTCTTCAGGTCTCTTTCACAAAGTATTCTTTATCTGCTATCTTAGTCTTTTTAGGCTCTCGTCTTATGACTTCGCTTCGTCTTATAGCTTTTGACTTCATCTAGTCTGTCTTACACTTTGCCTTATTCAACTCTTTGAATATCATCTTGATTTGATGATTAGCGCTACTTACATTTATCTGCGCACTTACCAAACTCATCAAAACAGTTCACACATTTCTTTTATTATTATTATTTGACTTTCATCAAAATCAATGGAAGAAGTGGAGTCTTCTTGACTTAATAAAAAAGAAGCAGAATCTCACCTTGTAGAAGACCAAGAGAAGAAGAAAAAAAAGATGAAAATAAGAATGAGGATCCTTCTTATGTTCCTCCTCCTCTATATCCATGCCCTCACAATTGACAAATCTGGGGAGTTTTATTATATCTTTTGTAGCTGTTAATTTAGAATTTTCTAAATGCTTACATGATTTAGGTACAATTTTTAAGCTTATGACTTTTTGAAAAATTGGGACTAGACAATGTGAAGTCAACTTCTATGCTTATTCAGTTGATGGGCCAATTATTAAAGAAACCTTTTAATGTGGTAGAGTATGTGCCCATAAAAGTGGACAAGTTTATCATTCCTGTAGATTTTATTGTGCTAGACTTTGAAAAGGATCGAACTTGTCCACTAATTCTTGGTAGACCCTTTTTTAGCATTAGAGCAGCTTTGGTAGATGTCTATGAAGGCAACCTTTTCCTTCAAATTGTTGATGAACAAGTGGAATTTAATATAAATAAGGTATTAAAGAATCCAAATGAGGGCAGCTCATTCATAAAAGTTGATGTATGTAGATCTTCAAAGGATGAAGAAGAGGAAGAGGAACAAATGACAAAGGACATAGAGCTTGAAGAATATAAGGAAGTTTATATTTAAAAAGCAGAAGCAGAAGAGGGGATGAGGGTGATTGCAAAAGAAGAGCAAGTCACCTTCTTACAGGACAAACTACTAGATTCAATTGAACAGGGAGTTTCATTATTTCCTATTTTATTTACAGTTTGTTACTGAAAAGGACATTACTGAACTTGATATTCTTAATTTGATTAATTATGTCCTTTTTATTTTTTTGCAATATGTACCATATTTATAGGATACTAAACTGCCATATGGAGAAAAAGGTGGTAGTAAACCACTTATTATAGACCTAATTTGAGGGTAGAAGGCAAAGTATGCCAAGCTAATGATGTTAAACAAACGTTAATTAGGATAAGTTTCATTGTTTATTTTCATTTTATTTTTTAATATTTTGTTTTTTATTTTTTTATGTTTATTTTATAAGGAGTGAATTGCTAGAGTTTTATGGCATAGAGTCTCTCTTAATTTTGTCGCCCAAACCATCACCACCTCAATCTCAATAAGTCTTCTTGCTCTAACTTTTCTTTTTTTTTTATTTATCTTTAATTGTATTGTTGCTTTCCATATTGAGCAAAATGTAATTTTCAAGTGTATGCATTTCCATGTCAATTGTGTGTGAATTTTACAATTGTATAGTTTTTTGTTAGGTTGGTATTATGATGTATTTAGTGTGATTATGTCAATGCCAAGAAATGAATGCAATTGACTTATTATGAACATGGTCATTTAAATTGCAAAGGCATATTAACTTATGAATTTTGTGTTTTAAGTGTCTGAGGTATGAATATGTATGTTAATTATGAGATAACACCTATTCTTTCACTTTAGGGAATTCGTTCGTATACATTTATAATTATAGTCTATTAAATTGGTTAGCATTATTAGTAACGTTTCAGGAGAGTAATTAACTAAGAAGAAATGAGGTAGGCTATAAATTAAATGAAATTAAAAAGATTCTATTAGCCCTTTTTAAAAAAATTAGGTTAAGAATAGAACTAGTTACTAGTTGAGAGCTACGATATAGATAAGTAACCAGGGGCATTCATGACAAAATGTTCATCTTTACGTCAAAAGCCTAGAATATCACTCCAACCAAGAAAAATAAAAAATGTGATCTAGTTGAGAAATTAAGGGATATTCATGATAAGATGTTTGCCTTTACGTCAAAAAATAGGTTAATATTATTGAAGATGGTTTAACTATAAATAAACCTACTGAATATCAAGAATTCCCTTCAAAAGTTTCTTAGTTATAGTTTGCCTTTTTGATTGATTAATAATAATAAATGCATGCATACAAGGGTCATAGGTGTATGAATATGGTGTTAATATTTTGATTGATTGACACATTTTGAGTGATTGGTATTTGAGTTTAAGTTAATTCCATAATATTTGATGTCATTATATCATTATGTATTATTGTATGAATGTCTATTTATGTATTTATATATTTCGTATATTTGTAGCTTTTAGTTTTGCTTGAGAACAAGCAAAGGCTTAACTATGGCCATATTGATAGGTGTAGATTATATTATATTTTACTAGACGTTTAAGAACATTTTAAAGTATTTCTAAGATGATTATCATAGGTATGTTATGTTAGCCATTGATGCAAGCATCACATGCATGCAAATGTAGCTAAAGTGTCAAAATCTAGATTCTGACTCTATGATAATCCAGAAAAATAGAATCATACATGCTTGTATAGATATATACTTATATATAAGAACATGAAATAATAAACTTTTACATTTTGTTTCTCCTCCTTTCTTGTTTCTTCTCCTTGTTTAGATTATTGTAAATAACAAACCCTTCCTTGATCACCCAAGAAAACACAAAGAAGAAGAAGAAACAACGTATAAGGGTAATTTGAGCGCCAAATTTGATGAGTTCTAGTAGATGCTTAAAATAATAGAAGATAGATTAAGAAGCTTGTTGTATGCATTTAGATTCATGCAACAATTGCATAAATTGCAAGAACAAGACTCGTGATACCTCTCTCTCACTCTAAAACTCTTCTAGAGCCCTTATGCTCTCACTTGAGTGTGTAGGAAGTGTTAAGACCTTGTGTACATAAGTGAAGAACTTATTTATGTACTCATTCGTGCCCTCTATCATGATCGTGGCTAGCAGACATAAAAAATAGGCTCACCTTTGGGCCTATTTAAAATTAGCTCTAGACACTATGTTTTTCATCCGATCTTTTATGCATGTGACCTTTAGGTTTTTGGTTATTTTAGGCACTTGAATTAACTCTTAATTCATGCAAATCATGAAAGGTTGATGCCAATTTGTTAGAATATAAGTGGATTAACACAAGAACTCTTTGATAGTTAATTATCTAACTTATGAACCTTTCCGTAGACAATTACCACGCAATTCATCCTTACTATGTGTCAACTCCCACTAGAATTACTATGTCACATCTAGTCTAAGTGATGTTAGTTCTTGTCCTAGGATCTCATTACTTTATGTGTCATTGAAGACTCTCTTCATGACACATAATTGCTCTGGCTAGAGACTTCTGAGTAATGACCCCGATAAGAAGTCATAGGTATGATCTCCTTCTAACAAGAGTGGTGAATCCATTACTGGCCACCCAATTACCTTTAAATATAAATAGTTGTATCTAATCACCACCCTAAGAGCGACCTCGTTTTGAAGTAACAACGAATGATGTCAAAGCACAGGATTGGTATCTAAGATATCTTTGAGTACCTCAAGTCTAAGGATATTTGCGCGATTACTATGATGAGATTAATCATTAAAATTTGATAGATCATCCATATGATAATCTCATAGCGGGTCATCCGATGTACTTACTACCCTTAGTAAGCATCAACATATTAACTCTAAATAACTCATGCTTATAATTTGTAAGATCCACTGCTGGACCAAATCAAAGAGTATAATATGTGCTAGTCTATCTGGATTAATAACGTCATTAATCTTATGACTAAGAATTATTTAGATACTAACATAATTGCACATGATAGGAATCTTATTATCATGATCTCATCATGATTTCCTTTATGTTATGTTTTGTATAATAGACTTTATTAATTCGGTTTAAGATCAATATCAACTCATATATAAACAAATATCAAATTAATGAAAAATGTCTTTCATTTTATTAATCAAAATAAAGTTTGTATAGAAGTGCTAAAAGCGATTACCTTTAGAGCACTACTATAACAATCTCCTACTTGCACTAAAGTCAATTACCTTCGTAACTAATACAATAGGCGAGTACACAAGAATCAAATTTTATCTGAGGAAGTGGCTTAGTCAACTTCACATCACCTCTATCAATTATTTCCCTGATTAGGTGATATCTCCTGGGTACTTGCTTAGACCTTTGATGAGACCCTGGTTCCTTGGCTTAAGCAATAGCCCTTTTGTTGTCACAGTACAACAATATACTAAGAACCATTCCAAGTTTCATAACGAACTTCTTAATCCAAACAGCTTCTTTTTTCGATTCTATAACTACAATGTATTCAGACTCGGTCATCGAATTTGCAATCGTCTCTTGTTTGAAACTCTTCCAACTGACTGCTCCACTATTCAGTATGAAAACATAACTTGACTGAGATTTGGAGTCATCTTGGTCAGATTAAAAACTAGCTTCTATATGCCCAGTCACTACGAGATCTCCATTTCCCAGTCACTACGAGATCTCCATTTCCATATATCAAAAATATATCCTTAGTCCTTCTTAAGTACTTTAGGATATTCTTGACAACCACTAAGTGACCCTCACCAGGATCCAATTGATATTTGCTCCTAACACTTAGAGCATACGATATAACATATCTTATACGTAACATAGCAAACATGATTGATCCTACTACCGAAGCATACAGTATCACACTCATGTGAGTCCTCTCATCTTGAGTCTTGGGACACATACATTTCAAGATTTTTATCCCATGAGTTATAGGAAGAAACCCTCTCTTGGACTGCTCCATGCTAAAACCATTTAGACTTTGTCTATGTATGTTGACTGTGAAAGACCTAGCAACTTCCTTGATCTATCTCTATAGATCTTTATTCCCAAAATATATATTGCTTCTCCTAGGTCTTTCATGGAAAAATTCTAGGACAACTAAATTTTGACTGAATGAAAACTTAAGACATCATTTCCTATTAGTAATATGTCATCCACATATAACACAAGGAATATGATAGCACTCCCACTAACCTTCTTGTACATATAGAGTTCATTAGGAATATGATAGCACTCCTAGATGCTTGCTTCAATCCATAAATGAAATTTTGAAGCTTGTATACCTTTCAGGATCTCTGGATACGAAGCCCTCAAATTGTATCATACATAAATCCTCAAGTAAGCTTCCATTTAGGAAAGTTGTCTTCACACCCATCTGCCGTATTTCCTAATCATAATCAACAGTAATGGCTAGGACTATTCTAATGAATTTAAGCATAGCTACGAGGCTAAAAGTCTCGTTATAGTCAACTCCTTGTCTTTGACTATAACCTCGAGCAACTAGCCTCACTTTATAGGTAATCACATTATCTTCCATGTCAATTTTCTTCTTAAAAATCCACTTGCACCATATAGGTTTTAACCTTTCAGGTGGGTCATCCAAAGTTAATACTTGGTTTTCATTCATGAAATCTATTTTGAACTTCATGGCTTGAAGCCATTTTCAGATTCTGAACTCTTTAGAGCCTCTTCATAGGTTGTAGGCTTACTGTCATCTATGAGCAATACGTCATTTTGTTCGCTTATGAGAAATCCATCTCTCTGGAACATTACGTATCCTATTTTACCTACGAACATTTTGTGTATGAAAAGGTTCAATTGTTGTCTCATCTCTATGAACAACAATTTCGAGTTCAGGTAACTGATCTACATCTGTTTGAGCATCATGAACTTCTTCTCTAAAAAGATAGGATGCTTTGAGACAAATACCTTTTGTTCTAAAGCATTATAGAACTGATATCCAATTGTTTCCTTAGGATATCCTATAAACAAACATTTACCAGATTCTGTTTCAAGCTTGTCTAATTAAATCCGCTTCACATAAGCCAGACAACCCCAGCCTTTCATATGAGAAAGATAGGGCCTTTTGTTAGTCCATATCTCATATGGAGTAACTTCAGCAACCTTTGAAAGGACTTTGTTTGTCACATAAATAGCAATCTCGAGTGCATAACCCTAAAAGGATTTCAGTAGATCTGCTAAGCCCATCATTGTCCTTATCAAGTCTAACAAGGTTCGGTTTCTCCTTTCAGCTACACCATTATGTTGTGGTGTGTAAGGTAGAGTCCACTGGGCTATTATCCCATCATCTCTTAGATAAGTTAGAAATTCCTCGTTTAAGTATTCACCACCTCAATCTGAACTAAGTGTCTTAATACTTCTACCAAGTTGTTTCTCTACTTCATGTCTAAATTTTTTGAACATTTAAAATGCTTCATACTTTTATCTCATTAGATAAACATACCCATATCATGAATAATCATCGATAAAAGTAATGAAGTACACAAAAACACCCCTGGCATGAATGGACATCATACCACATACATCAGAACATATTAGGTCTAATAACCGATTCACTCGTTCATTTTTTCCTTTAAAAGGTAATCTAGTCATCTTATCTAACAAGCAAGATTCACATGTGTCATATGATTTATAATCAAATGACCCTAGGCTATCATTCTTGTATAGCTTAATCATGTATTTCTCACTTATATGGCTAAGTCAACAATGCTATAAGTAAGATGATTTTAAGTGATCTCGTTTTTGTCTTTTATTGTCATTGATATTTAAAATTAGATTGGACATATCTAATATGTAAATTCCATTGCACAATGTAGCAATACCATACAACATTTCATTCAAATTAATTGAACAACCATTACTTGAAAAAGTTAAATAAAATCCTGCTTTATTAAGCCATGAAACAAATACAATGTTTTTAGTCATAACGGTTACATAATAGCAATTTTTCAAAACTAATTCTAGCCCACTAGGAAGATACAAAACATATGTCCCTATAGCTAATGCAGTAACTCTTGCTCTATTTCCTACATGTAGGTCCATCTCTCCCTTCTTGAGCGGTCTACTATTCCTGAGACCCTGTATATCAACACATATGTGTGAGCTATATACAGTATCTAATACCCAAATGTTATGATCAGAAATAGTATTAACATCAGTGACAAATATCATGCTTCAAGTAGATGGTGGGATCTAATTCCATCTTATGCGTCAGTGACTCCAGATAAGCTTTGCAGTTCCACTTCTAATGTCCTTACTTGTTGCAATGGACGCATATCCCCTTTGATGTTGTCTCCTTTTCCTTCTTCTTAGCTACTCCTCCCACTGGCTTCTTGGACTTCTTCTTCTTCTTTTGGATCTTCTTTCGAGAACCAGAAGCAGAGTCCACTAGCATCATAACCTTACTGTCTTTCATGATAATCTGCTCAGTTGTTTTGAGCAGATTAATCAACACAAGTATCGTTGTGGATATTTGGTTAATCCAATAGTTAAGCACAAACTGTGAATAAATATAGGTCAAACCATTCAAAATTAAGTCTATATTTAATTTATGATCTATTATGAAGTCCAAACTGGCTAATCTCTCAATGTATCCATTCATCTTCAGTGTATACTACACTAGAGATGATCCCTAAACCACTTTAGAATGGAAAAGCAACCTCAAGGTCTTGAACCTTTCAGAACGAGCTTGCTCATCAAACAATTCCTTTAGATGGTAGACTACGGTATGAGCATCCATAGTCTTATGCTACTTCTACAGTTCTAGTAACATAGAGGCCAATATTATACAGTTAGCCAACTCACTATCATCCAGTAGCTTCTTCTAAGCTTTCTAATCTTCATCAGATGCATCAACAGGAGGGGGATCAAGAAGTGGTTCATCTAGGACATATCCTAGTTTTTTGGATTTGAGAACAATTCTTAAATTCCGTAGCCAATCCAAGAAGTTAGGTCCTATAAGATTATTGAAGTCTAATAAAAAGCATAAGTTCACGCTAGAAGCCATTGTATGATTCAATAAACTAGAAGAATAAGATAAAATGTTAAAATGTACATTAATGCCTATCGATAAGGGCTTTAATCATATACATTATAAGTCTTACTATTCTTATTCAAATCCATATCCCTCACTACGAATTTGAGAAAACTTATAGTTTTCTTAATTGGTCGATATCTGATATTACCAAAAATGTCCTTCGATTTGCCCAATAAGCCATCTTTGGTCAATCTGTAGGTATCATTCCTACCAATTGCATTCATTTATGCAACTATCAATTTATGCCATCAACTGCTGATTTAGCACACTCATTTGGTCATCAACTCTTGATTTGTATACATCCCATATATATTACCTAACTTCACCTCTATCCACATTGACTTTGGGCTTACCCAAAAAATCAACACTTCCAATTAGGACTAACTCATTAATCTAAAAATCTAATTTCTATGGTTTGAACATATTCATGTAGAGTGGACATGGGTTTGCAAACAACTCAAATCTAAAAGAACTCTGGTTCTTTCCATATCAATAGAAGGCATAAGTCCTAATATTTGGTTGAGGGATTTGTCCTTTGGTCTCATCAATACTTGGATGATCTTGATTATGTATATCACATACATACATTCAAATTATGGACAACTCAATTAAATTGAGCATATATCCATAACTACCCTTAAAATGCATCTAATGCATGTATCATACAAAGGATGTTTAATTGAGGTTGTGACTTGACTATACATCTAAAGTTCGTAATTCGATTCAACTCTTGAACCTAGTTGGGTACTAGTGTTAGCCTTGGCTAATCCAAATTATGAATGTGATTCAATTAGGAACCCTAAAATTCAATCATTTTGATGTCCAGATTAAACACTTTAATCCTAGTTTATATGCCCTTTCTCTACTTAGATTAATTCTAAATTAGTCCCCAGGGTTTTCAAAATTCCCGTACATCAATTAGTCATCTATAATATCCCTAGATCATCTCAAATATATTTAAACAATTTCGGCATTATCCAAAATTATCTTGACGGCCAAAATCATCAAGATAAATAAGGTAACCTACTAAACACTGAAGGGACCAATTAGATGTTCGAAAATTTTTCGGAATCCTAATTTCAAACACATGAATTAAGCATGCCATTAACATCAAAATAATACATTTCTTATCACATAAGAACTTTATTAAGGTCTTATAATTGAAATATATACACTATAAGTCATTAAGTAAGTCAACTCCATCAAATTTCAAAAAGTTGATCAATGTTGACTTTGACTTGATTTAATAATTCAATCAAATTCAATTAATTTCGGAAAATTCTAAAGTCTATACACATTCTAAATGTGTCTAATAAAAAATTCTAGAGCCTAAATTTTAGGAATTGTTTATTAATAAATTGGAATAAGCCAACACATCATATGTGTATGACACTTGTCATGTTATTTCTAACACTAGTCAAACATTACATCATGCATGCATAAGATAATCACTTTAACAACAAGTTTCATGCATCTCATACACGTAGAAACATCTCACCTTGCATGTGCATGCATAAAATTTATGAAAAAAAGTTTTATAAAATTTAATATGGAATTTATATGCATGCAAGTTCATCACATTTCCAGAATTTCCCATAACTTCATACATGCATCAAGTTGAAACTAAATTCGTAACAAAATCGAAAATGAATTTCAATTGCATTTGCTTTTTACATAAACATAGCATAACACCTTATAAACATTTCTACGAAAGAAAAATAAGAAACAAATTTTAGAATTATTAAGAAATTTTCAAAATCAGCTTATGCATTCAGTTTTTCATAAATTTCCAGAAACTAACATATGAATAGTCTAAATATTAATTCGAAATAAAATAGCAAATGAAATTCAATTGCAATTTCCTTTGACAGAAACATAATATAACATCTTATAAACATTTCTGAGAAACCAAATCAGAAAAAAAATTTAAAATTTTACACAAATTATTCCAAATCAACGTGCATGTCAATCACAACCTAGCAAACACTTTGCACATGTTTAATACATCATCTAATACATGCATAAACTTGCTTTGATACCACTATTAGGTTAGCCATAGATGCATGCATCACATGCATATGAATGCAGTGGAAGTTTCAAAGTTTAGATTCTGACACCATGATAATTCCAAAAAATAGAATCATACATGCATGCATAGACATATATATAAAAACATGAAATATAAAACTTTTACCTTCTAGATTCTGATACTATGACAACTTGAAAAAAAATAATCATACATGCATGCATAGACATATATATAAGAACATGAAATATAAAACTTTACCTTTTTTTCTCCTCCTTTCTTGTTTCTTCTCCTTGTTTGAGCTATTACAAACAACAAACTCTTCCTTGATTACCTAAGAACACGCAAAGAAGATGAAACAATGTACAAGGGTCATTTGAGCATCAAACTAGATGAGTTATAGTAGATGCTTGAAATGATAGAAGATGGATCATGAAGCTTGTTGCATGCATTTAGATTCATGCAACAATTGCATAAATGCAAGAATAAGACTCTTGATACCTCTCTCTCACTCTACAACTCTTCTAGAATCCTTATACTATCACTTGAGTGTCTAAGAAGTGGTAAGGCCTTGTGTACATAAGTGAAGAACTCACTTATGTACTCATTTGTGCCCGGTAAACTTAAAAATAGGCTCTCCTTCGGCTACGATCATGACCTATAAGCCACAAACGTGGCCTACTTAAAATTATCCATACACACTATGTTTTTTATCCGATCTTTTATACATGTGACCCTTAGGTTCCTGGTTATTTTAGGCATTTGAATTAACTCTTAATTCAAGTAAATCATGAAGGGTCTTATGATGCCAATTTGCCAGAATATAAGTGGATTAACATAAAAACTCTTCGATAGTTAATTATCCAACTTATAAACCTTTCCATAGACAATTACCGTGTAATTCTTCTATTCACCATACTATACCCCACTTGGTTTAGAGTATGGCCTATGTGTCAACTTCCACTAGACTGATTATGTGACATCTAGTCCAAGTGATGTTAGTTCTTATCCTGGGATCTCATTATTCTATGTGTCATTGAAGACTCTCTTTATGACACATAGTTGCTCTGGCCATAGACTCCTAAGTAATGACCCCGAAAAAGGCCGTAGGTACTATCTCCTTCTATCAGGAGTGGTCAATCCTTTATTGGCTACCCAATTACCTTAGAATACAAATAATTGTACTCAATCACCACCCTAAGAGCAACCTCGTCTTGGGGTAACAACGAATGATGTCAAATCATAGGATTGGTATCCAAGATATCCTTGAGTACCTCAAGTATAAGGATATTTGCACCATTGCTATGATAAGATTAATCATTGACATTAGATAGATCATCCATATGATAATCTCATAACAGGTCATCCAACGTACTTACTACCCTTAGTAAGCATCCACATGTTAACTCTAAACAACTCATCCTTACAGTTTATGAGATCCACTGCTTGATCGAATCCGGGAGTATAATATGTGCTAGTCTGTCTAGATTAATAATGTCCTATCTTATTAATCCTATGACTAGGGATTCTTCAGATACTAACATAATTGCACATGATAGGAATCTTATTATCATGATCTCATCATGATTTCCTTCATTCTATGTTTTGTATCATGGACTTCATTAATTCGATTTAAGATCAATATCAATTCATATATAAATGAATATCAAATTAATGAAAAATGCATTTCGCTTTGTTAATCGAAATAAAGTATGTACAAAAAGTGCTAAAGGTGATTACCTTTAAAACACTACTCTAACAGTGTATAAATTTAGAATTGTGTTATTTTTAAAGTTTGTATGTATTCTAAGTGTTTGTTTAGTTTAAAGCAAGAATTGGATCTTAATTTTATGTTTCAAGAGGTTCTTATGAGTGCTGGAAATCAAAAAATTGAGGAATGAAAAAGATGGAGGAAACTTGAAGGTGTCACAATTATGCACAATTGAGCGCGATCGTAACTCTAAGGTCACAATCGTGATGGATGCTTTTTCATGAACGAGTTTTTTCTTGTTTTGAGGGCTCAGGGCTATTTTTGGAACTAAACAAACTGGGGAAACAAAAGCCACAATCCTAAAACCATAATGTTCTATATAAAAACATGAAAAACATTTTTAAAAAAAGGTAGTGGCCACTATATGAAAGAAGATCGAGAGGAAACTATTTGATTTTTAACCTTCTAGTTTTATAAGTAAGCCTAAACAAAAAAGGGGGCTATTTGATTTGTGATTCAGTAACAAAAAAAAGCTAAGGATCTATTTGATTTTCACTCTTTGAAATAATAATAATAATAATAATAATTTTTTTATTGATTGTTAACAAAAAAAGGGACTTGAAGCTTTGTAGGGACATCAAAAGGATGTATATAGACCGTGAGCTTTAGAAATCATCAAAAGATTGTTTGGAGACACTAAGTGTCAGATGTTCTATTTTTTCATTTACTAAGATATTGAAATGAGTGTTTCCTATCTACATTATGCCTTACTACCATGGACAATACCTCCATATACAACATAAATAGGTAAGAGGACATTGGATCCCTTTGCCTAATACTTTTCTCCCCTAAAAAAGCTTTCAAAGCTCCCATTAATCGACACAGAGAATGAAGTAGTGGTTACACACATCATCATCCATCTTGTGAAATTTTGTAGCAAGTCAAAAAACTTTAGAATATTCTTCATAAATTTCCAATTTATTAAGTTATATGCCTTGTGTAGGTCTATTTTAATTGCAGAGTTTCTTGGAGAATTCCCATTAGTGTAGCATCTAAACAATTTATAAGAAAGAAGTAAAAAAATCTCCTATGCTTCTTCCCTGAAGGAAAGCTTCTTATGTCAGATTAATAATTGAAATTAATCCTTTACTCATCCTCTTAGCTAACAGCTTAAAATGAACTTATAAAGAAAATTGTAGCTAGTTATAGGACTTGAATACCCAAAATATTTAATGTCTTTCCTCTTAATAAGAAGACAAATTAAAGTTTTATTGATTTCCTTGAGCATCTTTCTTTTTTTTGAAAATTGAATTATGAATATTACTTTATCTTAAACTAATACAACCATTAAAATGATTTATAAACTAATAGACAAATATTCATGTTAAAAAAATACTATGGGAGCTAAATATAGTAATAGGAAAATGAAATAAGCCAAATGAGCAAGATAAGTTAAAAAAGTCACTAACGTTGCATGTCCGACAATAGAGTGTGTTGCATTTGTTTAGCATATATGCATTCACAAATCAAGTTAATTATCCACTCTACAACCAGGTATTTCTCTTACTTCTTATTAGTGAATTATCGACTATTGCGCTCCTTCCAAATTGTGTAAATGGTAAGTGTGAAGGATGCTTTATAGAGAGCAGCATTTGTTTTCCCAAACTTAGAGTTATCTATGATCCAATGTAATGCATGCTCCCAGTTGTATCAACAGTTACTTAAAGGTAATAGGTGAAGTATTTAGCTCCAAATCATTTTAAAATAGCTGCATAAAAAGAACAAGTGATCCCTATCCTCCGCAGCCCTATTGCAAAGAACACAAGTAGTATTAGCTACGTTACCATACTACTTGATTTCAAACATTTCTTAAACTTCTTTAATCACTATGTTTTTGATTAAAGATTAATCGTTTTATAAAAATATAGAATTCAGTCCATCATTGGCTTTAGCTTTGTTGAGATCCATTTCAAACACCACTTATTCAATTTCATTAGGTTTAAAGGGAGCTATCAAGAACTTCTTAATTTCATTAGAGATACCATTTATAATCAAGGATCTTATGCCTTTTCCAAAGAGCTACATATAATATATGATCCCAGGGAACCTTTGGAAAAAGAATAGGTAGCCTCCTTCAGTTTAACTTGAGTATAAATTGGCATTTCATCCTGGTTACAAAGAGTATAGATTTTGTTAATATTTCTTTAATGATGATCTTATGAAAGAATTTCTGAGTTCTCTTCACCATCCTTCATCCATAATCTATCCCTTTGTTTTAACATGGAATTGCATTTGGACAAAGCTCTGATGTAGTCTTTTATATCCCTCTTCTCATTTTTCCATCCACTTGACATCCCCTAGATGGTTATAAACTTCACTTTGGATATTATTCAATATTCCCTTTTTTTGCTCTATTTGCTTCATTGTATTTGATCCACAACTAATTTTTGGCTACTTTGATTCCTTTTTGATATGAGCTAACTTTCTCACATATATGAAAGAATGAAAGCCTTAGGTCTCCCCTTTCATAGCCCTACTAATAGTTCCTAAGAACCCCTCCTG
Source organism: Erythroxylum echinodendron (assembly GCA_027575705.1). Classification (NCBI taxonomy): domain Eukaryota; kingdom Viridiplantae; phylum Streptophyta; class Magnoliopsida; order Malpighiales; family Erythroxylaceae; genus Erythroxylum; species Erythroxylum echinodendron. The sequence goes on along the minus strand of JANZXR010335867.1, from coordinate 8,537 downwards.
ATCTACTAAGAAGTTGTTGAACCTAAAGGAGAAATTTATTGTTCATTGAGTTAAGAATTTCTTCCCCAGAACTGAGAAGTGATCAAACACCTAAGGGCTCAAAAAGACTAATTTACTTACAATGTAACATCCCGTTACCCATGTTGAGGCTAGATTAGCAAATATGAGAGATTAGTAAGAAACTAGAAAATAAATTTTATGCTCATGCATTATATGGCATGCTCAAACTCTTGAATATTGAATTTTTGCACATGAAAATAATTTACATGCGTTCATAGACATTCTGGGTATAATTAATTTATAACTGAATTGTGAATGTTATTTTGTTGAAAATTGTGGCTTTTATTTTTTGAAAATTGATTTGGAGAGTGTATTTAGTGATTTAGAATTTTTGGATAATTTTAAGAAAATTTCAGAATTTTTGGGTATTTTCGTATTAGGAAAAATGCCAAGTGACAAGACAATTGAAGAATAACAGTAGAATTAAGAGTCAAATGCTAGTGAAAATTTTTATTAATTACTTTGGGATTTAATGACTAATGTCATTGAAATTTAGAGACAATTAGAGTAGGAATTGGAATTGATTGGACTGGTTAATTAAAGGAATTACTTGAAAGCCTTAGAAATGGGACATTTGGCAAGTGACAAGTGTCACTTGCCAAGCCAAGTCTTTAAAGTCGCCTTTTTTTTCATTTGAAAGACCATTAAGTGTTTTGTCTTTCATTTTACTCTTTCTCTCTCCTTTTTCATGGCTTGATTTCTTCTTCTCCTCCATTTTCATTTTCTCCACTCACTCTCACCTCACCCACGTTGAACCTTGCTTCCATCTTTCAATTGCTACTTCCATCTTATTGTTTCTTTCATTTACTACAAGAAAACCCAACTTAATCCATATTTAGAAGATGAGATCGTGTGAATGCTTAGGAGCTAGGTTTGACTAATATTTTGAAGATTTTGAAGAGAAATCAAGTAAGTTATGTTTTAAATATCATGGGTATGGTTAAATGAAGCTAGAATGATGAGTATATTAAGATTGATGACTTGATTATGTGAGTTTTTATGTGTGTGTCATGAGTGATGAAAAATTGATGTAAATGTCTTGCTTTTGTATATGTATAAGATCATTAATGACCAATAAATTGTTATAGAGACAACGTTGAGGTAGAATGATCATTATAATGGTGTTATATGAGTGCAGTAAATTAAAGAATGAATGAATGTATAGGTTCTTTTTTGGATAATGATCAAACATAGATCATGAATCATTTGTGAATAAAATTGATTTGAAATGGAGTGGAAAATGAAGAGGAAATGAAGTAGAAAATATGATCAAGTTTCAAGGTAGGTTAGATGTAAAATGTTGGAAGTATAAAATCTAGAAAATTGGAAAAGAGCTGGAAAATGTTAGCAGCAACATTTTCACTGATTATGCTTCTGTATTTTAGCCATAACTTGTTCTGTAGTTATCTAAATGAGACGATTATTTATCTGGATTAAATGAGAGATATATGGCTATATTATTCATGAAGACACCAAATTTTAATTCTATCATTAATAGTCTCAAAAATTGATATGAATTCGAGAACTGGGTGCAATAAATTAGAAGATGAATGCTGGAAAATGTAGCTGTAACATGTCCACTAATTATGCTTCTGTTTGTTTCCATAACTTGTGTTGTAGTTATCTGAATGGGTTTATTTTTTATTTTTAGTAAACTAGAGACATAGGGCTACAATTGTTTTGAAGAAATCAAATTTTAATTCTGTCTCTAAGAAGTTCAAAATCTGGCTTGAAATTGAGTTTTGACAGAGGTTGTAGTATTACCCGAGACAGAAATCATGTCTTGTTGATATCGAATAAACTGCATTTATAGATGCCGAATTAGACAAAGGTTTCTTCACAAACTTTGTATTTTATTCTCTTATCTTCCAAATTATATATAGTTTATAATTTTTGAATGTGATAATTCAGAGATATGAGTTGTACAATTTGACAGCATGATCATGTACAAGCCAAAGTTTCAAATGTGTTCAGTCTGTAGTATTTTTAACATAACTCATATAATACTAAACTAAATTGAATGATATTAGTGTCATTAGAAACTTAAGAGATATTAGAACAATTTTATAGAAGAAAGTATCCTCAAATTACTTCATTTTCTTAGTCAAAAAGAACATGGAAAGTTGAACCGAAAGTGTGTCTTAGGAAAAATAGGAATTGAGGAAATGAGATATGAATTTTAATTTTATGGTATTATTGAGGTATAAACCATAATTATTGCTGATACTTTGTGAGTTTGGAAATATGTATGATTATGTGATGAGAATAATGGAAAGACACCCAGAATTGTCATGAACATGCATTGTACATATTTCATATAAATACATATGCATAAATGAATACTTATAATTAAGCTAAAGTGTGATATGCGTATATTGCTTATTTTAGAGGAGCAATAGGAACGTCAACATCCAGACGTTGTTGGAACTTTGGGGCAATAGCTTCGGAAGGAATCTGTGAGTAACCTAGATGGTCCCCACTCAATTAATTGTTTTTGTTAGATGATGTTTGAATTATCTTATGAATGTGAAATTGATTGTGTTGATTCCGGACAATTGATTATCCGACAAGTTCTATATTCGGGACTATATTGAAAGTGCTACTTGTATGTGAATGGGAAGAATTAATTATTTCTTGAATTGATTGAATGATTATGAGATGCATTCCATACATAAATGCATGATCAGAGAGTGAGAGTTGTGACCTGAGTAGCCATCGATAACGAGCTTCAAGCTCTGAATGTGATTAAGAGCCAAAGGCTCACTATGTAAAAATGAGCCATGTATCCCCAACAGATAAGGGATAGTATAAATGAGCTCGGTATCCACAATGGATATGGGATAGTTTAGGCACTCAGTTACAACAACGTAATAATTTAAAAAGAGTCACATGTGCATTCCATATAAATTGTATTAAGTATGTTTGATTAATTGAAATGCAATTGTCTTACTCTTAAATGAAAATGTGATATGTGATATCATATGAAAAATGCAATGATGTGAATTATCTATTATATGGAATGATATGTTGCCTGAATTGAGTGAACCATCGATGATGGTTACCTCATCTGAGTTTGCTAAACTCATCCAAAATTGCACGTTGAAATTTCAAGACACAGAGAGGATTCCAGCTACTAAGAGACCGTACAAGAAGTTTAATACTTGTACTTTTGTGAAGAAGATATGGCTCAAAGGTCGATCAGTTGAAATGAAGGATTTAGTTAGAACTTTTGTATTTCCTCTTTCATTTAGTACATTTTGTATTAGGATATGATGATGTACATATACATATTTTTTGAAAGCTACAATGTATGTACATTCAGACTTAGAAATGAAAAGAGGAAATTTGTTTTTAAAATTTGGTGACTTTCTTATATGATAGTAGATGTTATGATTAAGTTAGATTAATTGCCATGTAATAAAGTGAAACTGAGACTGTAACACACCATTGTTATAAGGTATGTACTAGAATGTCATAAGGGTGCTCCAGTATGTACCTTATAGCAATGGGGGTGTTACATACAATGCCTAACCTTAGCCAGTTCCTATTAACTAGGCCGTATTAGTCTTCTTTTAAATGAACGAATTGGAGAATTACCTATTACTCTACATGTAAAAACATCCATAAGATATCAAATCAGTGATTACTAGGTTCTCTACATATTCTCTAAAATTTAGGGTGAAATTCCTTGGACACCTTTCCCTAAGTTTCATAAACAAACATGGTGCTATTAAAGTCACCTAAAACCAACCATGAATCATGAATTGAAGTTTCGATGCTTAATAAATGATTTTATAATGTTCTTCTCTAATAGTTGAAATTTGATTTATAAATAAATGTGACTTCAAATTACATATCCTTCCTAGAAAATTTGACTATATTATGTATGTGTTGTTCACTAGAATTCTTAATTTCTACTTTAAATCTCCTCGTATCAAAGACCATAAAAATCTGGCCATAATGATGTTAGTTTGAGACAAAAGTCCACCATACACTATTAAGCTTAAGCTTTTACCACTTTTCTTACGACATTTTGGTTTTAAGGACCCAAATTATTTTAATGTTATTTTTAGCTACCAAATCCCTAATTGTTTGGCTTTATTATGTTTAACAAAAAAAAGTCTGAATAAGAATGCATAACTCATCGGCCATGCTGCTCCTTCTTCTTCCTGCTGCCAGTAACTCATTCTTCTGTCTACTGCCATTAACCTTCATCATCATTAGCCCTACTCCCCCTTACTCCTCCTACCTCCATTAACATTATTCATCCTCTCCTTTCACCACAACACTGCTTTCGCCCCTCCCCTCACTTTACCCTTCTTCTACTCCAGCAAGGAACCCCATTCATCAACAAACTCATCTTACTACCCAAATTGACTCTTCTTTCAGATTTCACCCCTTACTGGACTTACCACTCCGGATTCCCTCTCTTTTCTCCTAGCATTCACCCTGTTTTCCCATTTTCAATTCCTTTCACCTGTTCAGGTAACTTGGAAAATTTATTGGTCTCATTTCCCTCTTTGGTAACTGTCATTCAAACCTCCCTTCTGACACTGCTCAGTTATCCCAATTTCTTGTTTATCAGCCATGCCTGCCCCTATTCTTACCCCTGCCTCACCCACTAAATTTTCTCCTTTGTCCTCTCTACCTTTGGCTGCCCCTAAGGCCCCTGAAACTATATCATCCTTAACCTCTTCCTCGGATATCAAGAGGAGTTGGAAGCAAGAAATAGCAAATGAGGGAGATGCTACCCTCCATTACTCTCCTTCGAAAGAAGACCAAGGCAGACTATTGGTTGCATCGGAGGTGGAATTTCTCCAAAAAGGAGCCAGATTATGGGATTCCTCTCTTGTGGGCTTCTTTTTAGAGAGAAGACCCCCTTTCTCGATGCTGCAAAAATGGGCAAATCATAATTAGAAGAATAAACATCTACTTGAAGTACTGCTAATAGATAAAAACTTAGCCCTATTTACCTTCTCTTCTAAATCTCAGATGGTTAAAGTCTTTGAAGAAGGTCCTTAGCATATGATGAACCTTCCTCTATTTCATCAAAGTTAGCAGCCGGGATTCCAACCTAAAATAGGAAAGGTAAGGGCGGTGTCTCTGTGGGTAAATCTATATAATGTCCTTTTGGAGTATTAGATTACTAAAGGCCTTAGTATGTTAGCAAGCTATCTAGGGTAACCATTATGTATGGATGAGTATACTGCAAAAAGAAAAAGGTTGGGCTATGCTTGACTATGTGTCACCATGGATATTTCTAAAGAGTTGCCAGAACACATCCCCATCATGAGACTAGGCTATAATTGCTCTTTATATGAAGATGTTGTCACAGTGGAATACCACTAGAAGCCCTCCTTGAAGCTACAAGGGAAAAGATGGGTTCCCACAGGGAAAAGGTTTGAGGAAGGGAGTTGTAAAGAATTAATGGGTTTTGACCTAAGTGAAAATAAAGCCACTAATGTTCAAGGAAGCTGTGGAAATGAGACACACAAAGAGTCAGCTATTATTGAAAAAAAGCATATGGAAAATAATGGGCATAAGGAGTTAGACACTATCCAAAATTTAGTAGCTTCTACTGCCTTTAATGCAGAAATCCAGCAACAGACCAATTTTGGTACAAGCACTAAACAAGAGGATTCTAAGCAAGGCAAGTTAATGGTAATGGTAGGAGATAAAGGTGATGAAATGGAGGCTACCTCTTCCTCTTCAACTTCTGTAGAGGAGAAAGAGTATGTAAAACAAATAACCAGTGTACTAGGATTAAACAAAGCTCCAAACCTATCTCATCATGATAGTTGTTTTGAATGTCAAGGGCCTTAATTCCCCAAAAAACTCCTAGCCTTAAAGGAATTTTTGGCTAAGGAAAAAATATCAATTTTGGTTATTTTGGAAACTGAAATTAGATTGGAGAATCTCAACAATCTTTAAAAAACTATAGAATAAGTGGCAATACCTCACTAATCATCAATCACATGTTTTGGGCAGAATCATTATTGGTTTTGATCCTCGAATAGTTGACATTCAAGTTTTGAAAGTGAAGACACAAGTTATGCACATGAAATGGCATTTTGTTGTGCATAACTCCTCCTTTTTTTTCATCAGTAGTGTATGGGTCAAACCATGTATTTCAAAGAAAGAAGCTATGGGGCAGTCTACTAAGGTTCCAAGGTAGGGTGGTAGGTCCTTGTCTTATATCTGGAGATTTTAATTCTACGCTCTATAGAACTAAAGTAGAAGGTTATTTTTCCTTACGAAATTATTCAACTGATTTCAAGGAATATGCTAATCATTTAGGCATTCTAGACCTTAAGGCTATTGGTCACTTTTTCTCCTAACAAGCAGTCTACTAGTTAGGCACTTAGGAAAAAGCTTGATAGTGTTATGGTCAACCAAGAATGGATACAAACTTTCCTAAAAATTAAAGCCTCTTTCCTAGACCCTTTGTTTTCAGATCATACCCCAATGGTTGTGGAGGGCCTGTTCCTAAAGGTGAATCTGTGCCACCCTTTTAGATTCAATAACTATTTGATGAATGTAGAGGGTTTTTAGAACTATGTCAGGGAAGGAGCAACCACTTTGGTTAATGGAACCTTTCAATTCTAATGTATCTAGAAGCTAAAACATATCTGAGAAGCCTTAAAAGTATTTAAAGAGCTAAACGGGGGAAAGTACTCTTCAGGCTATCTCGGATGCCAAAGATAACCTATCCCCACTTTAGCATAAACTCTCCCTAAACCATAGAGATTCTCTCCTATTATCCTAAGAGAAAATAGCTTTATCTACCTATCTACAAGCCCTAAATAACCAAGCCAGTATTATGGAGCAAAGGGTCAGGGTGAAGTCGCTTAAAAAAGGAGATAAGAATACTAAATACTTCTTCAGCTCTATTATTGCCAAGGGACACTTCAATTCTATAAAGGAAATTAATCTTCCTGATGGGAGGAGAGTTAGTAAGCATAAAGAAATGATAAAGGAAGCTAAGAAATTCTTCAAAGACTTCTATGTATCTCATAATGTCTCTATGAATGCTCAGTACCTGGATTCTATTATTCAAAATCGACTCTCAAATGAGGAGAGGATCTTATAACTAGAACAGTGGAAGATGAGGAGATAGAAGCGGTAGTCTTCCAAATGAATCCTAAGAAAGCTCCTGGACTTGATGGGTTTAATGGTTTCTTTTATCAGAAAACATGGATTGAGGTTAGCTCTATGGTGAAAGCAGCTATTAAAGAGTTCTTTTCTTCAGGAACTCTCTTAAAGAAGATCAATAAAACCTACATCTGCATAGTCCCTAAATAAAGCAATCCAGCAACCTTTGAGGATTATCGACCAATTGCATGTTCTAATTTCCTCTATAAAGTGATAGCAAATATTATTGCTAATAGGCTGAAAATTGTTATGGGATCCTTGATTAGTGATAACTAAAGTGCTTTCCTCCAGAGCAAACAAATAGGAGACAATATTTTTATAGTCCAAGAATTACTTATAAGCTACTCGAGGAAGAACTCTCCTAAGAATTGTGCTTTCAAGATTGATCTCAAGAAGGTTTTTTATAGTGTAGAATAGAACTTTATCTTGAAACTACTAGAGGTAATGAGGTTTCTGAGGGTGTTCATTAAATAGGTAGAAGCTTGCATAAATTCCCCTTCCTATGCTATATTGGTTAATGGTTCTCCCATAAATATATTTCATAGGCATAGAGGACTCAGACAAGGAGATCCTACGTCACCTTATTTGTTCACATTATACATAGAAGCCCTAACTTCTTTATTAAAGAGCAACACGGCTAGGGGTTCAAGTTTCAAATACCATAGCCATTGCAAGAAAGTCTCATTGGTAAATCTATGCTTTGTAGATAATCTTTTCCTATTCTCTAAGGCTGATGAGGCTTCTATTAAAATCCTTGTTAATTCCTTGAACCTATTTAGCTCTATGAATGGGCTCACTGTTAACTATAACAAAGGCCAATTTGTTCTCTCTAAAAGTGCAGATCACTTGGAAGCTCTTGTTTCTTCTAGATTAGGTATGGTAAGGAAGCATACTACTCTATGTTATGTAGGTCTACCTATTACATCTAGAAGGATCCAGTTTTGAGAGTGCTACCCCTTATTGAAAAACTACAGAAGAGATTGTCCTCTTGGACCAATCATGCCCTATCATTTGGAGGAAGGCTACAATTGGTAAATTCTGTACTTAACTCTATGCATACCTATTGATCCTCAAATATGGTGCTGGCTAGGGGAGTTATCAAACTATAGAAAAGCTTATAAGGAATTTTCAATAAGGAGGGTGTAATATCCCGTTTCCGTATAACAGGTTGAATTATAGAAACAGGTACATGTGAGATCATTAGGAAAACACATCTCATGCTCATGCATTTGTGAACAGTGAGTTTTACACATGAAAAATATCTGTACATGCATTCATGACATTTTCCCGGTATAATTGTGAATAAATGGGAATTTTTGAAAAAT
>JANZXR010335787.1:0-25960 GCA_027575705.1 Erythroxylum echinodendron | reverse complement strand
TACCGACTTTTGTCAAGTGATTTGTTAAGTGATGTGACATGCCACCCTCGCGGGGCACGGATCCGGGTATCACTGTCAATATCGGATTCGGGTTCAGCGGGAGTGGGGTGTTACAGGGATTCTATTTCTTCATTTCCCTTTATGTGCGGGCTAGAGGATGTGTCTTATTCTTACACATATTGATATTTCAAGAATATATTCAATAGATGTTTTTTTATACTTGATGATTGATGAAATAGTGTTTTGGGTATTTTCCATAAAAAAAGGAAGATTTTTTAGGTTAAAAAATTTGAAGGGGCATTGTTGCATAGTTATGATTAATCAATGAAAGATATGGTGCTTGGTGTGCTAAGAGCTACAAGTGCAGAAAGACATGCCATCAAAATAGGCTCGTTGCTGTTTGCTGCAGAATCTCTTTATCTTATTGAATTGCAAAAGATGTCTTCTCTTGCTGGAGCAATGTTTGGATTGATGGTTCAAGTTCTACCGGCTTATATTTGAGAGTAGTTTACTAAAATACGTGACCTTTCTAATTCATCTCAAATTGAGTCATTTATGAGGATATGGTGCGGCCCTCCTCTAATCGTGATTGAACTCTCTCAGGTTTGTTTAAACTAGAAATATTTATTAAATTGGTGTTTTCACTTGTATATTTTGTACTTCTTAAAGGCAATTTCCATGGTCCAATATCCCTGATCCTCCAATCCTAATTTTCACTTGGACAAATTAAATGCTTCTTATTATATTGCAATCAGTCGCTATTAGAACTTTGTGTGAACCATCTTTTTAGCACCCATATTTGTTTTAGTCAATTATATACATCATATCTCTTGGTAGTTTTACCCTTTTAGTTAGTGATGATAAGAGTGTTAACGTAAAACCAGCTTAGCGCTCTTTGTAGTATGTATTGAAGTAGTGACATTTAGTTTTTGATGCAGATAAAAAATGCTAATTTTCTTGATGAGAACTTTTCAGTGAGTGCACGTAAGTCAGCAAATGAGGTTGTTGCTACATATATGAAGGATAACACTAGAATGGATCTAGATATTTGTCTTCCTGTGTCTTGCCCTTTACACGTTGTGGATGTTGAATGTATGAGAAGCCTAGGCATCAATGAGGTAGGGCTAACTACTTATCTACGATAGTTTTCAATCGCAGTCACATGTTTGGATCTGCTGGTGCATAACCGGAGGTTGGAGGAAAGCGTTGTGCCATCGTAGAAATCAATAAGTAGAAAAAGGGTTACGGTAGGAAAGTGCTTCTGCAGCAAGAATTATACTTTCTATTAGTAACCTTATGATAATTATTATTTTCCATTATACCCTTAACTAACAGAAAGCAAGTCCAACGTATTTTCTTCTTCGTTCTCTCCGCCACCTCACTCGTCTCCGTGTTTTTTTCTTTTTTTATTGCAATAACTTTTATATTTTAATTTGGTATAGAGTTTATGTAACGACCTTTTGGTATTCTTCCCACAACATAAGCTACAAAATGAAAAATGTTAGCTCTAATATATGAGTTTTTACATTTCTTGTCCTTAATTAATCTTGCAATTGAAATAGCAAGCCACTGGATCGATTATTGAACTCGACGATGCTAGTCTTGTATTATTTATAGGTTATACTGTATTATCCTGCTTGGCATACTTCTGATATGAAGGCTTTTTTCTTTAGACTAATATTTTCTATGGATTATTGCTTTATGATAGTTACACTATACCAATTACTGTCATTCTAATTAATTTTTTACGTGTTATTTGTAGATGGGGAGTCAAAAGAATCTTACACATCTAGAAAAAGCTCAATGCGATAGTCGTCTCACAAAATTTTTTATAGATGTATGTAAAGTTCAAGTAGAAGCGGGTAATCACCCTACCTCACACTTTAATAAGACTAGGTGGGCCAATTTGGTTACCAATTTTAATGCAAAACAGATAAGATTTATGACAAAACTCAATTGAAAAATATATGGGATGAACTCAAGAAGAATTTGAAGTTATGGAAGGAACTCAAGGGAAAAGAAATAGGTCTTAGCTAGGATCCTGAAAAATAGATAATTGCTGCGTCCCCTGAATGATGGAAGGAAAGGCTGAAGGTACAATGTGCACTAGATAATATATACATTTATTAGTATAACTATAATATTTAATTTACTTGTTTATAGTAACATATTAAATTTTGCAGGCAATACCCCAAGTAGTAAAATTTCACAACTGAGGTGTGGAATTTGAAGATGATTTAGACATATTTTTTATAAATGTGGTTGCCACAGGTGATGCTGCATGGTCACTGTCTATTGGGGTGTTACCATCATAAAATTATCAGGGGATAATCAATTTAAGTAAAGATAACAATGACCTAGAAGAGATAGATTTGGATTATCCTACTTTGCAAGATAACCAACAAAGGAATAAGAAAAGATCTGCATCTTAATTTCAAGCTATAAGAGAGGTAAACAAAAAGTTTCTAATAGTGAACAAGTATTTCATTCAATAGATTCTCTTTTGGAGATCTTAAAGAGTAGAAATGAAGAAAGAAAAGCATATAGAATGGTGAAAATAGATCATCCAAGTTGTTGTTGGGCAAAATCGGTCGCACAATTAAATGCCTTAACGAAAATTGAACGAGGTAGTGATTTATATTATTTTAAACTTCAGCTTTTTGAAGACAAAACTAAGCGAGAGTGCTTTGGAACATTGCTAGATGCTACTATTAAAGTTGGTTGGCTTCAAAGGCAACAATTGAAGAAATTGAATGGCTCTTTTCTATCTATGATGTCTAATTTGGGACCATGATGTTTTTAGGTGGTTCTTTGTTATCGGAATGGGCACTTCGAATAAATGGATAGCATTATAACTTTTAATTTTGTATTAGACTTTTTACTTATTATTGGATTTCTTATTTTCTTATATCAGACTTCTGACTTATTTAATATTATCAAAATTTGCACTATTTTTGTCATTTTTCTTTGGTGTGTATGACTTATGGATATTGTCATTTCGTATGCCATAGTTTCTCAATCTATAATTTGTAGTATTCATAATTCCAAGTATGGTATATCAAAGTGATTCTGATGAAGAATTTGAGCATGATGTGATTTTAAGTGCAGCCAGTTGCATGATTATAGATTGGTATAATTGGCATATGTGTAAGGAATCATATATAGTTTCCTTATTCAGGAAGCAACAAAATTAATGAAATCCTAGGTGGCAATGAGCAATGGTGTTTGAATATGTTTAGGATGGATAAAAGAGTATTTATGATGTTATGTCGTGAGCCCTAACTCAAATATAATTTTAAAGGCATCAGGGATATTAGTCCTATGGAGTTATTAGGGATGTTCTTATATAAACTTAGACATGGAGTAAGTACTAGAAATGTTCAAGAAACTTTTCAACATTCTAGTGAGACTGTCTCTAGGAATTTTGCATCTGTATTGGATATTATAGCCACCATGGCCGTAGACATCATAAATCCAACTAATATAAAATTCAAAACAGTCTTTGAAGATAAAAAATAACTCTCGCTACTGGCCTCACTTCAAGGTAAATTTTTTTCAATTTTATAGAATTCATATTTATGAAAATTTTAAACTAACATTTTTACACTTACTTTTTTTCCTGTATATTCATAATTGCATTAGTGTTATCGATGGAACTCATGTAAATGCAACTTTACCACCACCATTACAAGTGCCTTACATTGGACGAAAGGGCCAACCTACTCAAAATATAATGGCACTATGTAATTTCGATATGCTATTCACAATTTTTTGGGTTAGTTAGGATGGGTCTGCACATGATGTTTGCATATTCAATAATGCCCTCAATTCACATTGTATAAAATTTCCAAAACTTCCACATTGTAAAAATTATACATATGTCGATAATTTATATGATTACTATGTATACATGACTTTAAGTACAATCCTTGAAAACATTTCTTCATTGCACACCTCTAATATGCATTACATATTACAGGTAAATATTACTTAGTGGATGCTGGATATCCAAATAGAAATGGTTATTTAGGCCCTTATAGAAACCAAAGGTATCACCACCCAGAATTCTCTCGTGGTAGTGCACCGAGTGGACCAAAGGAGACTTTTAATCATATTCATTCATCACTGAGGAGCGTGATTGAAAGGACCTTTGGCGTATGGAAGAAGAAGTGGTGCATACTTGAAACAATGTCAGGATATCTATTTAATAAGAAAGTGAAAATTACGGTCGCGACATAGCATTTCACAACTATATTCATCATCATTCTCAAGATGATCCTCATTTCAAAAAGTATGACGTGGATGGAGAGCTTAATTTGTGTGATGAAGATGATGTAATACATGATGATATGTGCTATTCTGGTTAAGTAGACGAAATGGCTGCTATAGCATGATGGATGTATAAATTTAATATGAGCAATTATATTTTATCAAATAGTTTATTCCCAATTTTTATTTTCTTTTTTTTAATTTAATATTTTACTATTTATAATTTTAATTATACATATTAAAGATACCTAAATTTATTAAATATCCCAAGGACATCTTGTTACCACGCAATTGTAATTTAAATTATCGTTTTTTAATAATAAAAATAAGCACATATCAAGGAAAAGATAACGGTGGATATTATATATTTTTCCAAATATATCCCCTACCAATAGTATCTAGATGAGGTGACATATTTTATTTACTAAATTTATTTTATTTATATTTTTCTTATTTTAATTTAATAATTTAATATTTATAATTTGAATTTCTATGACTAATAATATTTTTTATGAAATATTTTATTTACTAAATTTATTTTATTTATATTTTCTTATTTTAATTTAATATTTTATTATATATAATTTTCAATTTATATGGCTAATAATATGTTTTTATGAAATATTTTATTTACTTAATTTATTTTATTTATATTTTCTTATTTTAATTTAATATTTTATTATATATAATTTTAAATTTATATGGCTAATAATATATTTTTATGAAATATTTTATTTACTAAATTTATTTTATTTATATTTTCTTTTTAATTTAATATTTTATTATTTATAATTTTAAATTTATATGGCTAATAATATATTTTTAATTATTTATACAACAATTAATAGTTTATTAAATCAATAGGCTTTTTAGTCATTTTATCTCCTTTTAGCAACCACAACTGCAACCGCACTTACAAACACTTATTTTCACGTTTCAACAGTTACCAAAAAAATAATTCCAAACAAATAAGTACTTATTAAGAATAAGTACTTATTATTTTAGCAGGTTGATTTCAGTAGGTTATTAATGGAAAGTAGAATTTCTACTGTAGAAACGCTTTCCTACCATAACCCTCTTTCTACTTATCGATTTCTACGGTGGCGCCGCACTTTCCCCCAACCTCTAGTTATTCTCCCACAAATCCAAACATGTGACTGCGTTTGAAAACTGCGGTAGATAAGTACTTATCCCTACTGCACCGCAGATCCAAATGCAACCCAAGTCCCTTAAATGAATAATAATGAAGGCATGCAAGTATTTGGTGTGGTTATGCAAAAGAACGCATTTATATTCAAGTCGAAATTAACGAGAGTCAGAGATTGATAAAAAGTGTTGGTTAAGTAGGGGAGTTTGTAGTTCTCTGTATGCGTGATCTTCTTCTGTTAAACAAATTAACTGGCTTTTTCTTATCTATTTTTTATCTTGATTTTCTTAAACAGTCTAGTTACATTTGTTCTTCCCAACTTTACATTAGATAATACTTACAATAAATGTTGAACTATTGCCATAATTTTAATTAATTAATCAATTAATTATATTTTAAATATATTATATATATGTGTTAACTATATTTTTATCAATCAATCAATTTATTATATTTTAATTAGTCAATCAATAGCCCTCCAAACAAACTTAATCAAAAAAATTGCAAGTTACTAAATTAGTGGAAAACATAAAAGAAGCTTTTCTTCTTTGTTGAATCTCAAATCATAATGAAGTTTTTAGCTACTAATGGTCTAAATTCTTGCATTAGAACCTTAGTGATATCGACACCTGGTGTCGCTTGAGATGAGGTGGTACGATAAAGATGAGACCACCAAGTAGGGGACGCATTTTTAACCTATAAAGGATTTCGTCGTAGGGCATTTTGTAGAAAATCAGGAATAATAAGAAAGACTAACAAGCCTTGTCAGTTTTGCAGTTCTTTTTGAAAAACATGACTGGTGATCAGAGGAAAGAAGGCCATAGAGTCTACTGTTGGCTAATTTTACCTGGCTCACTTGTAGCCACATGGTGCGACATCAGAGTCAAAGGGAACAAACTTTTGTTGATAGGCCTTATGTAACCGTTGATGCTTCGACGTCATGTTGTAGCAATCGATGATGCAAAAGAGATGGACCCCGCATTAAGTAGAGAGCCCAAAGGAGATTTACCTGAGGCCCACATTTTCATAGCAATCAGGTTAGTCAAGGTAAGATACCATGGTTTGATTGAGTCAAAACATTCTGACACAACAAATGAAAACCTTAAAGATGAGTATGAGCCATCTTTGGTTCTTGGTTTGATCAATGAAGGCTCAAATAGGAGGGAAGAGACTCGTGAGTTACTACGATAATCATAGAATTCTAATGATTCTTCAAAGTCTAGTGAAGATAGCACCATTGTGACCGTTGATAGCTTAACAAATGGTTGTGACCGTTGATAGCTTAACAAATGGTTGGATACCTTGTAATAATTCACATTCCACAATTATTAAGCAAGTAACATTTAACTTATGAGTTAGTAGAAGACGTCACTACACAAAATTAACAAAAAAAGGTAAAGAAAGGAACAAGAGTAAGTCAACAGCAATAACCCATTGTAAGTCCTACAAGTGAAAGAATTTCAGTTATTTGTGGTAGAGAACAAGACATGACATTAAAAGATCAAGAATTAGCGAGATAAATTTGAATTTTACCTTCCATAGATAAGAAAATAGAGATGGTGGGTCGATAAAAAAAGCCTTGTAAAGCCTACATAGTTAGTACTCTCCTACAATTCTCAGTGTTAGCAGGAGAAGATTCGTAAAAGTTAAAGCAGACCTAAAGAAGCCTACGAAGGTAAGATGAACAAACTATAAGAAAACAAATGCTAGTGCTACACCCACACCTATTTATTAATTTAAATCCAATTTTAAGGTTTTTAAGAAATCAAGAAATTAAGCAATAATATTTACGAACACAACATATTTTATGAATGTAAAGATTTGAAAAGGTCAAGATAAAGGTCAATAATGGACTATATATGAATGCAATATGCTACTAAGGTGAATACATCTTTAGAAGAAATAAAAAGATGATTTTATGTCACTATGATCCAATTGAGTATATTAAAAATGTGAAATTTGCTATGCAAACTATTTTTCTAACAATTTATCGAGTAGAAATTTTATATGTAATCAAGCAAGAAGGTCACTTTTATAACATTGAGATGTTAAAATTGGTACAGTATGAAATTTTGTAAGAGAAATATAATAAAAAACACAAAAATCCAGCAATAATTAGGTCTATTAACTCTTTCACACGCAATAATGGAACAATGAAGATGTGACATCAGGAGGCGGTTTAACCATAATGTAGGAATACAGCTGAGCTCTGGGTTTAAGCTCATGCATTTTTGAGCAAGAAGTGTTACATATCCCTTAACTTTTGTAAGTTATTAACGAAAATTTGGAAGAAATAGACATACTTGCATCGAATAGTTGTACAAATTCTTCATCATTTCTTGGTATGGTTGAAATGATCACCTTCAAAGTAAACACGAGGAATTGTGTCAATCTGTAGAAAAAAAAGCAAAAGATAGAATTTTGATGTAATGGATTAAGAAGCAAAAATAAATGGAAATGGAGGTAGGATCTAAAAGTTGATAAAGTCACTAACAGCTTTGGTGAATGGAACTTCCAGTAGTCTTGTTTAACATAAGAAATTTGTACCCGATGGGAGTAAAGGAATAGTAAAGCCTTTAAAGAAGTACATATGTAACAAATGTAAAGTACTGTTTCTTTTTTCCTTCAATTCAAAAAGATGAAGAGAGTGATATAAGAGGGAAACGGTGGATTAGAAAGTAACCAAAATGGGTATTGAGTCTTCATTGTGACTGGCTATATAGGTGACTTCTTCTACAAAGCTCAGAAGAAAATTTGTCTGCTATAAAGTTTTCTGCATTTCAAAAACAAAAATTTGATAAACAAAAAGTAACCAAAAAAATAGAGCGATTGATAAATTATGAGCTAACATTTGTTCTTTATTTTGAACTCGTGGCTAACAGAACAAAAAGGAAAATGAATGATTATAAAAAACAAAAGACTAAGAAGTAGCTGGAAAAGGGTAAGAAGAAACTTATCTACAAAATTTATTGGTAGTAATCATATGATAATAGAGGTTTTTGTTACAATGCCAATCACTATATTATCTCTCTAAAATAGGCAAGCCTTTAAACTCTTTGTAGCCTTCGTCACGCTATCACCTTTATCTCTCAAAAACCATCCAACACAAGCATCATTACAAAATATCTCCTATGATTAGGTAGAACATAAAATTAATGCCAATAGTTATTCCCTCCATTAATAATATAATCTTGAAGACAGAGACAGTAGAAACATGATAGTCTTTTATCTAAAATTGAAAATTTGGATTGCAATAAAAAACTTGACATTAAATATCAAATTGAAAAGGAAGTATTCATAATTATGATGGAGAAATGAGGCAGAAATATAGAAAACTTTAAACTTGACCTATGAAAGAAAATTAACAGTAAAAATACACAAAACCCCCACCTACTTTAATGAGATAGGAGTTGGTTTTCTTAGAAGCTCCAACACAACTTCATTTTTCTTATTGAGTTGATTACAAGTTTATTTCTTGCCTATTCCAAAAAAAAAGATGTAATATTAAGGGAAAGAAGGAAGGGAAGATAAGTTGAAAATCTTCTATTTTACGCAACAATTGAAAACACGGGGAAATAATATAGTTTAATGTTTGTGCCATGAATATGATGTCAAATTTTGGCATTTTGGCTTATTTTAAAGAGTTCTGGAGAGTTATATTAGAAACAAATAAGGAAAAAGAATAGAAAATAAACACACGCATCGATGGCCAATATGAAATAAATATCCCTCTTAAAATATTAAGAAAACTAACAATATTATTTTTCTGTACTTTCAAGAATCAAGATGAAGCTGTTATTGCTAAAACAATAATATTAGTAAAAAGTAGCTCGAGTGCAGAGGCAACAAAAATATTAGCAATAAGTTGTGAGAGTGTAGGGATGATCCAATAGTGTAAGTCGTTAATGATTTCAAATGGGGCAGGTGATGATGAGAATGAAGCAGGTGTCGGGATAAATGTTGGGACGTCAACAGGATTTGAACAACAGTCCAACTGCAGTTGAAATTACAAAGGAACCTTGCTAACTTGAACAAAATCATGAAACCCATTTGCCAAATTGAACGTTGGACATTGATCAATCAAAAAATTTTTTTTCACTAACTGGAATTTTATGCATTCATAAGACCTATATGTGATAGCTATGCATCGTAAACTTGCAGAAGCCATATCTTCTATAGATTTCTTAAAAAAGGACGACTGTAACCAAAAGACAATTTTAATAAAAGGAAACATTTAACAGTTCCCATCACAAAAGGTAAACATTCTCACTAACCTTTTCTTCATCCATAAGTTCTATGTTATCTTTTGCATGAATGTATTTTTCACACGAGGCTAGGACAATTTCGGCGGCCCTTTTCCAATGTAACTGCAACACGAGAGTTAGGCTGCAAGATAGATCTCTAAATTAAGCACACATCATAATTTGAAATATGAAAGCAATGCTTTATATACCGGTCATAATTATATCAATTGCAGATGATTATTTAGGCAAATCCCAAGTGTAATAAACTTATATGTCAACTTCTGGATATATTAATTACAAGAATGATTGTGCCTAATTAGAATATGATATTGTTTACTATTAGATCACCATTGCATTTTGTAAGTATAACCACATTACCCATTTTATTGCAACATCGCCTATTTTTTTCTAAGCTGAAAAGGAATACAAGGATAATGGTAGATTGAGAGATGATAGTGTCAAAATTCATTCCCAGCTATAAACAAGGAAAAGTGAATATCAACAGTTTAAGTGTTACCCCTAAAGAAGTAAGCAGCTTAAAACAACATGGAAAAAACTTTGAATGCTCATATTAGAATAGCTTTTTTTATTGGTGATCAAAGACCTCAGGTTCTCCCCCACCCTGCTAAAGATTATTACCAGTCTATCTTGATCTAATGCTCTTAATTACTTCAAACTCTTCACAAACTATTGAGCAAAAAAAATCAGCGAAAAGAAGTAGAAATTAATAATGTCAACTTGCCTTCAGAATAAAAACAGAAGAGTTAAAAACCTTTACAAAGAACAAGTCGCATCAATGAAACCCACAAAACTACTGGATCATAGACACCATACCATCACCATCCTTTGTAATGTCTCCAACCATAATCTCACACAAAAGTCCCAGATTCCCCATCGTGTCGTCATCCAAAATTTCAATGCTCAATGCTGTTATCTAGCTAACCTGCGTCAATTTTTACAATTTA
Source organism: Erythroxylum echinodendron (assembly GCA_027575705.1). Taxonomy (NCBI): domain Eukaryota; kingdom Viridiplantae; phylum Streptophyta; class Magnoliopsida; order Malpighiales; family Erythroxylaceae; genus Erythroxylum; species Erythroxylum echinodendron. Next base: position 15,335 of record JANZXR010335787.1, on the reverse strand, counting down.
AATTTTTTATCTTAAAAATTTTATTTAAAAAATTAAAATTTAAATAATAAAAAAGGAAAATATGTCACAGTGTCACACCTGTGACATAAAACAATTTTTTTATTTTTTATTTTTTATTTTTTTTAATTTAATTTTTTATAAAATTAATGATAGCATAATTAAAATTTAATTTAATTTAATTTTTATTAGAATAATATTAGTACAATTAAAAATAAAATGATAAAAAATAAAAAATAAAAAAACTCACGAAATATCACGCTTGTGATTTGTGTCACGTCCATGACCATTCTATCACAGGCATGGCAGTTATATTTTAGTGACTCAGTCACTTAAAATTTAAGCAAAAACTATGAGGTTTTATTAACCGAAGAGTTAATATAGAATAAGTTTAGACAGAGTATTCGCTTGTTCTCTATGTCGGCAAGCTATCCTCAAAAGCATCGATGTGTATGTGGTGACAGTTGGGAGACTAGTCCCATCGAACCTAGTAGCTCATATAGCACCTAAAATAGTCGCAGTAGAGCAATGGAGGATGGCCATTGCCAATCTTCCTACGAACTGTGGTCTTTGAAGTGCTGTAAGTAGTGGACTTGGGAAGAAGCGATGATCATGTTGTTCTGTAGTGTTATTATGAAGTTGCAGGCTGAGGAAAATAAGAGATAGGCCAACACCTCTCTGTCCTCTAGTGACAAGGTGGTAGCAAGAGTCAGGATGGCGTCGGGGAGGAAGGATTGAATCTAACACAAAATTTAAAATAATAAAAAAACCAAATTGTTTAAATATATAATAAATAATAATTTAATTTTAGATTAAATTTAACATAAAATTTAAAATAATAATAGAATAAAAATTAACCATAAAAGTTCAATTATGCTTAAAGAAAGTCAATAAAAAGGATTTTAATTTTATTGTAACTTTTTTCAACATTCTTTAAACATAATTCTTTATAGTTTAAATATTATTTTTAGCATATGCTCAAATTATCTTAAGCAAAATTGCTTATATATAGTAACTAGTAATTCAATTTATTAAACAAGTTAATGATAAAAATAATAATTAGGTTTAACAATAATTATTCAAAAATTTTCAGTTAAAGTACAAGAGAAAATAAAGAACCTAAATTTTGACAAATATAATTTTTTAGTGAGATTAAACATATTTAATATTTTTTGAGGATAAAAATAGTCATTTATTTTTTAATAATAATAATAATTCAAAACATTAATCAAAAATCAAGAAAATTTAATCTTCTCCACATCACATGTGGATAAGATTGTCTTTCTACTTTTGATTTTAGTATACTTCATCTTTACCTTCCATTTAGTTACTGCGAGGGCTGTAGGACTAACAAGCTTAAGTTTCTCATCCTCAGCAATGCAATAGGCAATCAAGGCATTAAAATCTCATTCCTCATCCTGTGAATAATATGTCATCACTAGATGACTTTAACTCTAAAGGGAGTGTATTCAGAGTCTATTGAATTATGAAGACATTAGGAAGAAGAATGTACTCCTCTACTCCCCCTTCTCCTATCTACCTTATGGAGAATAATTCTTTATTCAAGGCACTTGTCTCAATACTAGATGAGACTATGTACCTCTAGGAGATATTTCCAAGAAATTGCTATGCTATTTATGTTTTCGGAAGTTCACTAAGCAGATGGTTAGGTAGGAATCTCTTAATGGTCATTAGACATAAACTGTCAGACCGATCCTGATCTTCATGGGCTGCTTTATGAGCTTTTGAGCTTATGGATGTAGGTGGAGATGGCCTATGTATCTATATGGCTATATTAACCTCAACTATTTCCATAGCATTCAATTCATCCTCTATCAACTTCTTTGTATTGAAACTGGTCAAGGTTTCACTGATGACATTGATTTTATTAACTGAAAAGGTGACTTTATAGTAACTTTAATTAGATCAGCACAAATGTAGGATAATCGTGTTAAGTGATGAGGACCTTACGATGATTAACTTTGATGACAATCAAATAATAATATTGTTAGAAATAAATGAACCAGTTTGATGAGTACGTTAAGTGTGCAAAAGAAAGCAAAACACAGAAGCAATACATAGAAGAAGTGGAGTATATAGAAGAAAGAAAAACACAAAAGAAGTAGAAGATATAGAAGAAATGCAAAAACACAGAAGAAGTAGAAGATACAGAAGAAGAGCAAAGACACAGAAGAAGTAGAGATACAGAAGAAGCACAAAGTACAAAAGAAAGCAAAACACAGAAGAAGCAGAAGATATAGAAGAAAGCAAAACATAGAAGAAGAAGAAGATATCGAAGAAAGAAAAACATAGAAGAAGTGCAAAGTACAAAAGAAGCAAAACACAGAAGAAGCGCAAAGACACAGAAGAAGTAGAAGATACAGAATAAGCACAAAGTACAGAAGAAAGCAAAACACAGAAGAAGCAGAAGATATAAAAGAAAGCAAAACATAAAAGAAGCGTAAAGTACAAAAGAAGCAAAACACAGAAGAGAAAACGCAGACGATAGAAAGCAGAAGATACGCGAGTACGTTGAACAGTTAGTTAGATAGAGTTAGTTATAGAACTCAACTAAATAGCGGTTATCAAGACTCAAGAAGCAGTTATTAAGATTTAAAGAAGCAGTTATCAAGAATCAAAAAGCAGTTGGAGACTTAGACAATAAATAATAGTTGTAGTCGAAGATTAAACAACTTTTCTGAAAACTGTCGATCTTACATCTTTTATCTTTCAAGTGTATACTTAGAAAAGAAAAAACTCTATAGTGCGATACTAGAGAGTTAAACCTACTATAACAATAGCTCACAATATCTTTCTAATGAGAGAAAGAAAAGGCTAAGAGCCTAGAGAGGCTAAGATAGCTAAAAGAATACTTGGTGTAAGATACTTGAAGAGGCTTTAGAAGGAAGAAAGAATACTTGTAATTTGTTGAAGTATAGTGAATACTCAGACAAATTCTAAGGACTGGACATAGCCCACGGTTTGGTGTGAACCAGTATAAAATCGCAGTGTCTATCTTCTATCTCTCAACTTATTCTATTTTGTTTTTAAATAAGTTTATAGAAGTTATTTGCGATTTAACTCATAATAATTTTCATATAATGAATTTGATATTCTTTTAACAAGTTAGAGAAGTTCTTACCAGAAATATTAAAGATTTTGTATTCACGAAAAGAATACACAATTCAACCTTCCTTCTTGTGTATATCATATATTGTACATAACTTCTATATTAACGTGTGATTTACTTCAATTGGTATCAGAGATCGATTTCCAAGAGCCACCTTTCCAAAGTGAGGACAAAGATCCATGGCTAAATCACATGTTTTTATAGCTGACGGTGCCTCTATCAGAAGGCCTCCTGCAGATTATTATTATTAGAAGGACAGGATGCGGCTCTTCATAGAATCCACACGTATTGATCTTTGGGATATCATCGAGAATGGACCGATTGTACCAATGGATGATGAAGGAAATACCATTCCTCGTAACAAATGGTTAGCTGATCAAAAAGCCAAATTTCAACTAAATTCAAAGGCCAAGTTCTTTTTTGGTTGTGCTTTAAGAAGAAGTGAGTATGATAAAGTTCATAGATGTGAAACTGCGAAGGAGATGTGGGACATTCTATCCATCACACATGAAGGCACAAACTAGGTGAAAGAGTCCAATATCAGTATTCTTGTACATTAGTATGAGCTGTTTAAAGTGAAAGAAGATGAGTCTATTGATCAGATGTTCATACGATTTCAAACTATCGTTAATGGACTTAAAGATCTTGGGAGAATCTATGATAATCAAGACCATGTTAGGATGATTCTCATAAGTTTGCCGAAAAGATGGAGACCCAAATTCACTGCAATATAAGAAGCCAAGGACTTGAGCAAACTAAAGCTAGATGAATTGCTTGGTTCTTTGAAGATATATGAAGTAGAGCTTGATGCGGAAGATAAACCTAAAAGAGACAAATCTATACCATTAAAGCTAGTTAGAAAAATCACAAGACTCAGATAAATAGAAGTTATTCATTAAAAGCATTAAAGATAGAAGAAGTCAAGAATGATGATACCAGTGAATCTGATCAAGATTCAACTAAAGATGATGACGAATTATCTTTCATTTCAAGAAAGATCAGAAGCATACGGAAAAAAAAGTCAAAGGAAATAAGAATTTTTCTTTTAAGAAAAATAGCAAAGAAGAAGTCAAGAATGACAAGACCTCTATCATTTGCTACAAGTGTAACAAACCAGGACACTACAAGTCTGAATGTCCATTGCTTAGAAGATAATCGAACAAGAATAAAGGAAATAAAAGGAGTATGATGGCAACTTGGGAAGATTTGGATTCATCCGAATCTACTTCTGATTCAAAAGCATCAGAACAAGCAAATATATGCTTGGTAACCAAAAAAGAGGGTAACGAGGAGGAAACTTCTAACTTTAATGAACTTCAAGATACTTATTTAGAAATGTTAAAAGATTCATGTGTTATACTAAAGCAGTATAGGTCTTTAAAAAGGAAGTTTGTCGAAAACTTGAGAACAAAAGTGTTAGAAAAACAAAACAACTATCTTAAAAAACAAGTAGACGATATGAAGAAAAAAAGTTTCTATTGATAGATTTGAGGAAATTAGCTAGTTGAAACAAAGGATTAATTCTCTTTCAACAGATTTATCAAACTTTATTGAAAGTACGAAGAAAATGAATGATATGATTAGAAATTATCGACACCCTAATGATAAGAGTGGTTTAAGGTTTACTAAAAGCAATATTCGCTACAAAAAGAAGTTGATTCCTTATAGAAAGAAATTTCACCAGTCTTCTTTTTATTCTATGAATAATTCTAAGACTAACCCTAAAAGACACAAGGAAATCTAGGTACCTAAAAAGAATATAATATCTACTGTAGATCTCCTTCCTTGGAAAAAGCAACTAGCATCAATGATATTTGGATAGTGGATGCTCGTGACATAAGATGGGAAGAAGGTCTATGTTCTTAGATCTTTAAGATAAGAAGGTAGGATCAGTAACTTTTGGAGATAACCAATAGGGCGAAATAGTTGGAATCGGTAAAATCAGTAATATTCCTTTGCATGTATTGATAATGTTCTGCTAGTTGAAGGTTTAAAACATAATTTGATTGGTGTCAGTCAATAATGTGATTATGGTTTTGAAGTATCCTTTAATCAAAACTCTTCTGCAGTCAAAAACAAGGATGGTTCCATATTCTTCTCTACTAAAAGAAGAAACAATCTTTATAAGATTAATTTAGAAGATTTGCAAAGTCAAAATATTTCTTGTTTTATATCAACAGATGAAGAAAAACTGATTTGTCATAAAAAGCTAGGTCATGCCAGTTTCAAACATAATTTAAAGTTCATTAAACATGATTTGGTAAGAAGTTTACCAAAAATAAGTTTTAACAAGGATTTCTTTTGTGAGAGCTGTCATAAAGGAAAACATGTTAAAACGTCTTTTTCTTCTAAAAATACTGTAACTTCGTCTAGACCTCTAGATTTGTTACATATAGATTTATTTAGTCCAACTAGGATATTAAGTCTTGGCGAAAAAAAGTATGGTCTTGTAATTGTTGATGACTTTACTAGATTTTGTTGGATATTATTTTTGTCACATAAGGACTAAGCTTTTAAATGTTTTAAAGCTCTTTCCAAAAAGTTACAAAATGAAAAAGGAATTTCTATTGCTAGAATTAGAAGTGATCATGGTGGAGAATTCGAAAATGAAAAATTCAGAATATTCTGTAAAGAAAATGGAATTTTCCATAATTTCTCTGCTCCTAGAACTCCATAACAAAATGGAGTTGTGGAAAGAAAGATAGGACGATTCAGGAAATGGTAAGAACCATGCTATGTGAAATGTATCTTCCTAAGTATTTCTGGGCAGAAGCTACAAATACAACTTGTTATATTCAAAATGGAATACTTTTGCGACCATTGTTGAATAAAACTCCATATGAGTTATGGAATGGAAGGAAACCGAATATATCTTACTTTCATCCATTTGGTTGCAATCGTACTATATTGAATACAAAAGAAAATTTGGATAAATTTGATTCTAAGGTCTATTCAGGAAGTTTTCTAGGATATTCATTATCTTCTAAAGATTATAGGGTTTATAATCTTGCTTCTAAATCTGTTAAAGAATCTATTCATTTCAAGTTTGATGATGGTTCTTAACCTGATATAACTAATGATATTGGTAATGAAACCTTAGCAGTATCTTTAGTTAATAATGAAAATGTGTCATCATTAGATATTCCTCTAGAGAAAATAGAAGATGTTCCTGAAAGTTTTAGCAAGTTTTAGCCTAAAAAAGGACTGGAGATATAAATCTTCGCACCCAGAAGATCTGATTATAGGAGAAACTTTAGACGGTGTGAGAACTAGGTATAAATTAAGAAGAGAAGCAAATGTAGCTTTTATTTCTGAAATAGAGCCTAAGAAGATTGATGAAGCTCTTCAGGAAGTAAAGTTTTAGCCATGAAAGAAGAGCTGAACCAATTTACTAGGTTTAAAGTTTGGTCTTTAGTTTCCAGACCTTGCAAAAAGTCTATTATAGGAACCAGATGGGCTTTTAAGAATAAACTAGACGAGTCAGGGAGAATAAGTCGTAACAAAGCTAGATTAGTAGCTCAAGGCTATAATCAACAAGAAGGAATAGACTATAATGAAACTTATGCTCCTGTAGCTAGGTTAGAAGCTATTAGGATTTTGCTTGCATATGTTGTCTATCATAATATAAAGCCATTTCAAATGGACACGAAAAGTGCCTTTTTGAATGGTCGTATAGACGAAGAGGTTTATGTAAAGCAACCTCCTAGTTTCGAAGATCTTAAGAAACCAGATCATGCCTATAGACTTCACAAAGCTTTATATGGCTTGAAACAAGCTCCTTGAGCTTGGTATGATCGTTTAAGTTCCTTTTTGATTGAAAATGGTTTTAGTAGAGGAAATGTAGACAAGACCCTATTTAGAAAATGCATTGAGAAAGATTTCATCATAGAACAGATATATGTTGATGATATTATCTTTGATGCAATGTCTAAAAAGCTATGTTCCAGTTTTGAAAAACTGATAAAGAGTAAATTTGAAATGAGCATGATGAGTGAATTAAAATTCTTTCTTGGTTTACAAGTTATGCAAACCGAAGAAAAGATTTTTATTCTTCAACAGAAGTATATTAAAGAACTATTGGTTAAATATGGAATGGATAAAGTAAAATCGATGTCAACTCCTATGCATCCTTCAAAACCTTTATCTAAGGATGAAGAAGGTAAGAAGGTTGATCAAACCCTTTTTAAAGGAATTATTGGTTCTTTACTTTACCTTACAGCAAGCAGACTTGATATTTTGTTTAGTGTTTGTTTATGTGCTAGATTTCAAGAAAATCCTAGAGAATCTCATTATATTACTGTTAAAAGAATTTTGAGATATCTATCAGGTTCTTCTGATCTTTGTTTAATGTGTGATAAAGGTAAAGATTTCAGGTTAATTGGCTACTGTGATGCTGATTACACTGGAGACAGGATTGATAGGAAGAGTACAAGTGGAGGCTATCACTTTCTTGGCCATAATCTAGTTTCATGGTATAGTAAAAGGCAAAGCTCAATTGCTCTATCTACTGCAGAAGCTGAATATATGTCAGCTGCAAGCTGTTACGTTATGGATTAAGTATCAGTTAGAAGATTATTCAATAAAAGAAAAACAAATCCCAATCTTCTATGACAACACAAGTGCTATCAATGTATCGAAGAATTCGATACAACACTCAAGGGTAAAACATATTGATGTTAGGCATCATTTCTTACAAGACTATGTATAGAAAGGAATCGTTTGTCTACAGTTTTTTAAGATGAATCATCAATGGGCAGATATATTCACTAAGCCCTTGAATGAAGAAATATTTAAAGAAATTCGATGAAACTTGAAAATGGTAGTGTTAAGTGATCAATCATCTGATATGTCATGACCCAGATGATTTTACAGAAAGAAGATAAAAAGTTGTAAGTTTTCAAGAGCACAGTAACTACAAGTTACAGATGAAATTTTTTTGAGAAGGAACTATAAAGGGAAATCCTCTCAAGAGGTTCAAAACATCACCGACTTTAGAATACTCTTAAAATTCTCTGAAATCGACTTTTGCAGAACCTCTCAAACAAAAACGTTTCATTACTCCTGATTTCAAGCCCCTTCGCTTACATTCTCATCTTCAGAAACTAATCTTAGTACTTTGAAAAGTTACTACTATCTAAAGATCATAATGGAGCAAGCTATGATTTATAGAGGACTCTTTGATTTCGATTCTCTGAAGAAGAATCAGATGGACATTGAATCAGAAGTCGATGTAGCGTTATGGAAGAACTTCTTTCAGGTTCGAGAAGTAGTTTATCTGAATGAAGTTTATGAGTTTTGGAAGAATCTGAAAGTAGTAGACGATACTGTAGTATCAATGGTGGATAGATTGTCGGTTATTGTGACATTGGAGCTAATCGAGAAGGTCAGTAGATGTCCATATGTTGAAGTAGAGGTGCCTTATAACCCTAGATGGATGACTGACAGCTTTGTAGAGAAGGCACATGTAAATCGACAACTATGCGGAATTAGTGACCCAAAGGACAAAAAGGCATCAAATCTTGTTCTGAAGACTAGGGTTTTACATACTATACTGTTTCACTGTATTCTACCAAGAACAAGATCGAAGAATGTTATGACAATAATAGATAAACAATGCCTGTTCTATCTACTCAACCATCAGCCAATAAATCTTCCACACCTAATGTTGGGATATACAATGAAGACAAAGAGGGATTCCAATGCCTTACTGTATGGAATGATGCTAACAAGAATCTTTAGAGATTCTGGAATTCTTCTAAACAGAGGAAACAGGGTGAAGATGAATATCAAAAGCATTATTAATGCGTTTACTATATGTAGAATAGGATTGAAAATTCAAGAAAAGGAGGAGACAACTTCTATGGCAAAAGCAATGACTGAGGGGAAGCGCACAGTCAGACGTAGCGTGAGTGGAAATGTTACTCCCACTGAGAAGAAGTAACCTCAATACTCAGGAAGAATGGCTATAGAAGAAAAGAAGAATAAATCATCTGAGGTAGCAATTAAAGATAAGACGATTTTACAAAAAGAAGAAAGCCTGGTGCATCTATCTAAGAAACAAGTGTCATTGAAAAGAAAAGGGGAGGCACTTGATGTTGAGCAAGTTAAGAAATCAAGAAGATCACTATGGTTATTAACTCTCCGTCAACAAAAGTAGATGAGAGGGAAAGAATTGATTCCTGGTGAAGATTCTAAGAATGTAGAAAAAGCACTATAGGCTACTAGGTCTTTGGTCTCAATTTTGTAACAAAAACAGCCAAAGTTAACAAAAGAGACCGAAATTGAGAGGAAATTGGAGTTTGAGAAGAAGAGACCCCAACAACATCCACCTTCTAGACTGGTAGAAGAAAATAAGAAGTTAAAGACCAGTTAGGAAGAGTATACTTCAACTGTTGTTAAACAAAAGGAAAAATCAACTGATTCTTATAGTCCTATCAGAAAAGAGGACTTAAGAATGAAGGTGACAGAATAAATTGTACCTACTAGAAGTAGAGGCTCAATCATAATAAGGGAACCTGTGAAAAGGATAATCAAGGTACAAGTTGAACCTATCTTAGTCAATGATCGATCTATACATCTTCTGAATCATGAAGAAAGAAGATTGTATGGTATTATGAGAGATGAAAAGTCAGAACCATATCTGTTGAAAATGACAAAGGATTGATATACCATATGCCCAGCTACAGGTAGAACATTGATCAAGATTGTACCTGATGTGCAACCTAGAGCATCAAACATTGTACGCAATGTAGAAAAAGGGAAACAAGAGATGTACCCTAAAAGAAAAACAGGTGACCTTATGGATAAGCAGATACAAGAAGCTGTGAGAAGCATAGATGATGCATGCAATACAGAACAACCAAGAGGAATCTGTGTTTCACACCACATTTCAAATTCATCAGGAAGTCATTGTGGACGCTTCACCACCGACGCAACCTATCAGGTAGTTGGAAGGGTCACTAAAGGATGGTTCAAAACTATCACGGTCGGAGGTATTAGTTTCAACTTAGAAGCTCTTGTCAACCTAATTATCCACTTTAGACCTTTGAGTTCTATACCTTCAATTAAAGATGTCCTTCACCTTCTTAGCAAACCAATACCAAAACTTGATGACCTTGATCTCCTAGAAGGAAAACAATTGTTCAAACCTCCTGTTTTGAAAATCATTGAATTAGATGTTTTACCTTCAGAAACACATGTTGAACCAAACTTCTATCCATCAAGTGCACCTCAACGAGTTCCTACAATTGGGATGGAAGAAGTTAGTCACTCTCAGCAGTGTAGTCAGGAAGTCTTAGTAAAAGGGATTAAAGAAATTCATACTAAGGTTGATGACTTGAGTTACTCAGTTGGTGATCTACAAGAGGAAGTAGCTTATCTTCAAGTGTCAATAGAAGAAGACCTCAAGTTGATCAAGACTGACATGTAAAGTATGTTTTCTGAAATCATGAAGCATCCGAGATAATCTTTTTAATTAATAACAAATAGGAGGAGAAGAACAGAAGAAAGTGGGAGAAAAGTAGAAGGAAGAATAAAGGAGAAAAGAATAGGGGGAGAAGAACAAGAAGAAAAGCAGAAGCAGAAGATACAAAAGAAAGAAGAGAAGAACAGATACAAGAAAAGAAGCTAACATATGTGTATTTTGTTTGATGTTTTCTTACTCCTTATTTGAATAAAAATAGTTCATTCACTTTTATGTTTCTAAATTATGATTATTTGTTATCATCAAAAAGGGGGAGATTGTTAAGTCAGGAGGACCTTACAATGATTAATTTTGATGAAAATCAAATAATAATAATGTTAGCAATAAATAAACTAGTTTGATGAGTGTGTTAAGTATGCAGAAGAAAGCAAAACACAGAAGCAATACACAGAACAAGTGGAGTATATAGAAGAAAGAAAGACACAGAAGAAGTAGAAGATACAGAAGAAGCACAAAGACACAGAAGAAGTAGAAGATACAGAAGAAGCGTAAATTATAGAAGAAAGCAAAACACAGAAGAAGCAGAAGATATAGAAGAAAGCAAAACACAGAAGAAGCAGAAGATATAGAAGAAAGAAAAACATAGAAGAAGCACAAAGTAAAGAAGAAGCAAAACACAAAAGAAGCGCAAAGACACAGAAGAAGTAGAAGATACAGAAGAAGTAAAAAGTATAAAAGAACGCAAAACACAAAAGAAGCAGAAGATACAGAAGAAAGAAAAACACAGAAGAAGCGCAAAGTACAAAAGAAAGCAAAACACAGAAGAAGAAGAAGATACAGATGAAAGAAAAACAAAGAAGAAGAAGAAGATATAGAAGAAAGCAAAACATAGAAGTAGCGCAAAGTACAGAAGAAGCAAAACATAGAAGAGAAAACACAGATAGTTAGAGTTTTGCTAACGTGGAATAGTTAGTTAGTTAGAGTTTGTCACAGAACTCAACTAAATAGCGGTTATTAAGACTCAAGAAGCAGTTATTAAGATTCAAAGAAGTATTTATCAAGAATCAGGATGCAGTTGGAGACTTAGACTATGAATAATAGTCGTAGTCAAAGGCTAAACAACTTTTCTAAAAACTTTTGATCTTACATCGTTGAGCTTTCAAATGTATACTTAGAAAAGAAAAAACTCTGTAATGCGATACAGGAGAGTTAAACCTACTATAACAATAGCTCACAATATCTTTCTAGTGAGAGAAACAAAAGGCTAAGAGCCTGGAGAGGCTAAAATAGCTGAAAGAATACTTGGTGTAAGAGACTTGAAGAGGCTCTAGAAGGAAGAAAGAATCTTGTAATTTGTTAAAGTATAGTGAATACTCAGACTAATTCTGAGGACTAGACGTAGCCCACGGTTTGGAGTGAATCAGTATAAAATTATAGTGTCTATCTTCTATCTCTCAACTTATTCTATTTTGTTTTTAAATAAATATATAGAAGTTATTTGCGATTTAACTCATAATAATTTTCATATAACGATTGTAATATTCTTTTAACAATTTGAAGAAGTTCTTATCAGAAATATTAAAGATTTTGTATTCAAGAAAAGAATACACAATTCAACCCCCCTTCTTGTGTATATCATATATTGTACATAATTTCTATATTAACGTGTGATTTACTTCAAACAGTGATACTGAAATCCATTAAACAATATCTTTCCTGAAAATTTGATCACACATATTATGAAATACTTTTGGACTAAATACATAATATATGCAATTAGACTTCCACATAAAAAGAGATCAGAGTATAAACTATCAACTCTCACAACACTACCACTTTTGGGTGAATAGATCGTTTAAGTAACAACTTTCCTCTCATCTAGTGTTATGTAAGGCCAACACCTTTGGGCAAGATAACCAAACATAAAGCTAGAGACATCCTCCAACATACAAATAGAACAATCCAAAATATTGACTTGAAAGGCCACTTTGGTGACTACATTCCCATCAGTATTCCAAAACGTCCACTAGCACAAGGGATATAACTTTATGTTATCCTCACATTCTTTATGAGCATATGATATATGACAATGTACCTTCAATAAATGCAAAAACCTGAATGGACAAAGTGAGTAATTTGTTGTTAGTTAAGTGATCTTAGAGATCTTATATGCGTTTTTTGAGTTTTCTCTCAATCCTGGGTGATATTTCAGGTGATTATCACTAAGTCACTCATACTTTGGATTTCACTCTTTCCTTGTAACTAGTGGAATGTTCTTGACTCTCGATAGCTTTGGGAATGTTTTTTTCATTTTATGATTGCCCGGTGTATTACACGGAGAAGTGTGTACGAGGGTGGTTATATCCTAGATCTCCTCCGCAGTTTAGTGGTCTAGAACATCGATTAGGGTTACCTACAGTGGGTGTCACTTGAGAGGGGCTCAGTTTTGGGCTGTGACCGAATATTCTATTTCTAGGTTTCCCAATTTTCGCTCTCACTCCGGTTCGCTTTTCTGGTATTTGTGAGTTCCAGGTTGTGGTAGATTGGGCTGCGATTTCTGTTAGTGAGTGGGTTGGCTGAGGGATTTCAGTATTCTTCTTCTTTGTGATGTTCTGCACTTCTCTTCTATAGGAACAAGCTCGATTGGGGTTTCTTGGAGGGTTGGGTCTCTTTGGTTACTGGTTGCCTTGTTTGGCTGCGTTATCTTTTTCTTTGCAGGTCTGTGTCCCATGGTCGGGGTCTGCACTGCATGAGCCATGGGGAAGAAGAAGAAATATCCCCAAAAGGGGTGGGATATTACTAAGGAATGCCTTCAGGGGCGATAAAAATAGAACTTGGCATAGAATGTTTCTGCTGAAGACACCGCTACAGTGGCTACAGCACAGGGAAATACGAGGCCGCCTATCAAGGGTTCTACTAAGGGGAAAGTAAGTCTTGAAGTCCGTCACTGCTTCGGGGAATAATAGTGACGCCTCTTCGTTAGATGGTGAGTCCTCTGCTGTTGAAGAGGATCATCGTGAGGCTGGGACGAGTAGCGGATCTGATTTGTCAGAGACCTATGTAGAGAAGGACTCGACTGCTCAGAAGGTGGTTAACAAAATGCCAGCCACAAATGCGATACCTCCCCCATAACCCAAATCAAAGGCGTCGTTTGTGAGTCTTTTTAAGCATAATAGAGAACCAACGAAAGGCATCCCTCTGGAATGTTGGGAAGTGGATGATGTTGTTCAGTTAGCTGCGGAGGACTTGGATCCGATAGACCGGGATTGGGGTTACTGCCTCGTAGGGTGCTTCATTGGTCGCTTCCCTGGGTTAAAGGCTACTGAAAACTTGTTACCAGCTGGCAGGTTCAGTGCAAAATACTTCCCCATGATAAAGGATGGATCATCTTCCAATTTGAATCGGAGGAAGATCGAACCAGTGTGTTAGCAGGAGGACCATACCAGGTTTTTGGGATTTCGTTGATTCTAAAGAGATTAAGGAAGGCCTTTAACTTCGACCATCAAGACTTCATGCAAGTGCCCATTTGGATTAAACTTCCGAATGTACCTCTTGATGCGTGGAATGGTAGAGCATTGTCTAAGCTGGGTTCACGAGTGGGGAAACCGATATGTACCGATTAGATCATGGGTACTAGAACACGTATTGGTTTTGCTCGATTACTGGTTGAAGTGGACGTTTCCAAAACGCCAGTCACTAGTTTTGACATCAACTTGGATGATGAATTCTGCTTTACTCAATCTGAAATTTATGAAACTTTCCCGAACTTTTGTTATCACTATAAACTCTTTGGACACAACCCTTTTGTTTGCAAGCAACTGAATAAGAAGAAACAGCCTTCTAGTTTTGAAGTGGAAGGGAGTGTATTGAAGAAGGGTGAGAGTAAGGCAGGGGGTGCCAAGGTTGACGAAGATCAGATATGTTCAGCTTAGTGTACAGTTGCACAGCCGATTGCAGAAGGGATTCCGGAGGTGACTCGATCTGAGGGTGGAGAGGAAACTTCGACAGCTGAGGCTATGCAGACAACCAAACCTCTACAAGGGCCTCAGAATAAACTTATTGACCGATATGAAGAGCACGTACCACCAGTCTCTTCAAAAAAGCAACAGGTGGTCGGGGACCCTCTATTATCCGACAGTAATGCGGGCCATGGGAGATTGCTATTAACAGTGATCCCGCTCAGGGCGGAATATTAGAGAACTCTGATAAGGTTCCGTTGTCTGACATACCACGGGACAGGAGGGCGACCTACTCTTAGGGGTTCCCTCCACTAATATATAGGAAGGGAAGAAAATGATACTGAAATCAGGGACTAGGAAACAGGATGCTTTGGCTACTCATGACCCGATGCAGTCAGACACCATGGTCCAAAAGCGGGGGTCCGGATCTTTCCAGGGGGGTAAAGCGGAGACTGATGGATACTCGGGACACAATTCTAAAGTTTTCAATAGTCAAACAAAACCACAGTCCATAAATCAGTCGAGGGCGGCTCTTCTGGCACTGAGAAACAAATTCACACTAGAGGGGAGGCACATACTTCTTGGGGACCTGGGGAGACTCACACAAACAGAAGTGCTGCTATAGATAAAAGAAAGAGTTCAGGGGGGCAGAAAGTCCCCTCCTCTGCCTCATGAAGCTGTTTTGTTGGAACGTCTGAGGGTTAAACAGGCCCTCGAGACAAAATACTGTTGCCACTTTGATCAGGCAACAGGGATGTAAATTTGCAGGATTATTGGAAACTAAACTCTCAGAGGATAGGCTTCAACGTTTGATGACTAATAAATT
>JANZXR010335764.1:0-25965 GCA_027575705.1 Erythroxylum echinodendron | reverse complement strand
ATTACATCACCTTATATTTAATTAAAATGTTATAATTAATTAAAATATAACTATTCATTAATTAAAATATCAATTAATTAAAATATTATTATTTATTAATAAAAATATTGTTATTAATTAATTAAAATATAATTATCAATTAATTAATATATTATAATTAATTAATTAATTACAATATAATTAATTAAATTATTGTTATTATTTAATTACATCATGTTATATTTAATTAAAATGTTATCATTCATTAATTAAAATATTATAATTAACTGATAATATAATTAAAATATTTGTAGGGAGGGGTTTTCTTGTAAATTTACGTGCGTGTTTTATTTCTGTCTCCGTCTCTGCATTCTTGTCTTCTTGTTTTGAAAGAAACAAAAATTTTATGTCTTTGTCATCCGGGGTCGGGACAAAAATTGGTAGGGACAGCAAGCAAACAGGTCAGAGACAGGATTTTTCTGTTCCTGTCATCTGTCCCCACCCATGAGGACATCAATCAAACGCAGGTTTAGCGATGAGATATGGTCCTCAACATGGGTGTAGCCTAGACCAAAAGTTATTGATAGATCTACAATCTCCAATATAGGCATAATCCATATTTTGTTTAATTTTACAAAGTTACAAGAGGGTCTATGGTCTTAACCACAAACGTTACCCAAACCATATCCAACTATGCGCAAAGTTATAGGGAGATCAGTGATCTTAAACCTAGGCATGTTCCACATTATGCTTAATAGCATACAAATGTTTGCAGCTAACACAACTTGATATATGGCACTATCCTAGCTGTATCCTATCAAAATCTTAATTTTTTAAAAAGTATTCAAACCCTTGTTTTATATTTTAAGTATTTTAAGTGCAAATTGTTTTCAATTATTAATCATTAAGGATTATAAATACAATTGTAGGAGTTTTCTCTTTGGTTCTTAAAAGAAAAATTGAACTCTATTAAGTTATTTTCTTGTGGTATTCAAATCATCTTATAATCTTAGTTCTAGTTCTTCAAAACAATGAGGCAAGGTTCTTCTTATGCTTTTAGTTTATGATTTCAAATAATTATTTGGTTAAGATTCTATTTTTTTTAGTCTTGTTTAGCTTTTATAGGGCTGACTACAAATTAAGAGGTTATTTGGTTTTACTTCTCCTTTTTAATTATAGTTTTTGGTTTTCATTTCTTATTTTTAGTTCATATTTTTTATACAAAAGTAAAAAATGTTTGATTAATAATATTAATATAGTTATTTTTTATTATTGAAAATAATTAAGTATTAGACAAAACTTAAGGATAAATTAATTAAGTAAATAATTTTATTTTGATCTCTTATATGGAATTTATTAATAAATATATGTAAAAATTTTATTACATCTTATAAAATAAATAATTTAATAAGTAAATTTATAATTTATAATTTATTCCATTATATAAAGCTAATTTATTTAAAATTTAAGTATTTTAAAGATATTTTAATTTTTAACTAAATTTATTAAGTAATTATAAATTTAAAATATTTTTACTTCTTAAAAATTTAGAGTAATTACAAATATTAAAATAAATTAAATAATTAAGCTATATTAATCATAACCCTTATTAGCAATTAATACTAAATAATTAAATAATATATATTTAGTAAATAATAAATAAGGTTAAAATAAAAACAAAAATAAGAAACAAATCTATTTTTTATAGGTTATGAAAAATTGAAAACAATAGTAGAAAACCAAAAACAAAAGTGCAAAACAAACATGCCCTAAATGTGTTGGGTCTCAAGTTGTCATCTTTGGGGATTAATTTGATATCAAATCATTGGTTCTAAAATTAGGTTATACATATCTTTTATTTGTTCTTGTTTTCTTAATGGCTTATTTATTTTCTTCTTGTGTTTTTCTTTCTTATCCTTATTTTGTTTGTTCCTTCTTTACTTTCATTTTGCATTATTCTTCGTGTCTTACTTTTTGTTTAATATCATTTGGAGTTTATAAACAAAGGAACGAAGAATGTTCATGCCAAAAAAAAAAGGAAAGGAAAAGGAAAAGGAAAGAATCAATCAATAATCAGTAGAAAAGAATATGTCATTGATAATTTCCTAATCTATTTTTTAAGGTTTGATTTCATTCTTGTAGCAACTGTACAGCTTGCAAAATTAGTTTTTAACTCGTTGAAAATTCATGATTCTTGTCTAATGCAAATTTGATTAGACTTCATAATTTACTTAAATTATTCATAATCTCTTGATTTGTTTTACTTTTTTTTCGTAGTATTGACTTCTTACTTATCCTTACCTCCATGAATATTTAAGATTGATTAAATAATGTTGATTTATTCTTAGTTTGTTTTGGTTAGTTCAATAAAGAATTAAAAGGAAAATTGAATGGTAAAAGATGATTGGTAATAGGTAAAGGTGTATAAGCAACATTAGTAGAGAAAACCTAAACTTTAGAGTAAAATACGAATCGATTGAGTACATTAATCAAGAATAACACCTAAAGGAGTATTATAAGGAAGATACTAACACTTTTTTAAAGGTTAAATAATGTCTAATCGAGGTACAGTTCAAGGGGTAAGGAAGGATGACATGTTCATGTTTCGAGTTATATAACAAATAACACAAATATATTAATGTGATGTTTGACAATATTAGAGATCAATTGGAGTTGAAAGACATTACCATAACCAATTTGCAAAAGGGACAATTACCAAAATACTTAAGAACAAAAAATCTCCAAAGGTTAGGCATTTTTAAATTTGGTATCCCGTTTCGTAATACATATTGG
Organism: Erythroxylum echinodendron; assembly: GCA_027575705.1. NCBI lineage: Eukaryota > Viridiplantae > Streptophyta > Magnoliopsida > Malpighiales > Erythroxylaceae > Erythroxylum > Erythroxylum echinodendron. Next base: position 23,193 of record JANZXR010335764.1, on the reverse strand, counting down.
AAAAAATGCAAGTTCTCCAAAATTATTTCAATAATTATAAAGGGGAAGATGACTTGCATGATGATTACTAACTACTAAGAAGTAATATAGGAAAATTTACACATTAAAATGAAGATTCCTTCATTCTACAAGGGAAATGACTTGAGGTATACTTAGAGTGAGACGAGAAGATGGAGTTAATCTTTTACTACCACTATTAAACCATAAAGAAAAACATAAAACTTGATGTAATTGAGTCTAATAACTATACTATTATTTGGTGGCATTACTTATACTAAATAAGCAAAGGAATCTATTAACAACTGGGAATATATGAAGGTCAATCATTAATTAGAAGGTAGTTTATCCCTAATCACTATTACAAGGATTTGCTTCAGAAATTACAATGTCTTGCTTAAGGGGCTAAGAGTATTAAAGTCTAATATAAAGAAATGGAGATTGTTATGATTTAAGTGAATGTAAGGGAGGATTGACTAGCCAATATGGCTAGGTTTCTACATAGTTTGAATTATGAGAACCAGGAAATATGGTTCATATGGCCATAAAGTTAAAAATGAAACTAAAAAGAAAAAGAAATCACCCACAACATAACTATAGTTTTTCCTCAGGAAAATTAAGTTGAAAAAAGAATGAGAAGGATTTTCTTAAATTCAAACTCAAACTACCTAAAGAAGGTCAATCTGAAAGGCAAATTTATACTCATAATGTTAAATGCTTTCATTGTTTAGGGACAAGGCTTCTAACTCTATAATTTCTTAACAAAAGGGCGATGATCATGAGAGATGATAAGGTTACTAAAATGAAAGGTTAAAATGATGATGATTCTATACGCCACTAAAAAATTATGATGGATGGTGAGGCATTTATGATTAGGCATTCTCTAAATGTCCAAGTCAAAAACATTGATGTTAATGAGAAACGAGATAATATTTTTCATTCAAGGTGTCATATTAATTGCATGATTATAACTATCATTTCCTTATAAAAAGTTGAGGCTATGAAAATTTGAGTTTGCCTACTATAAAACATCCTCATTCATATAAATTTTAATAGTTAAATGAATATAGTGAAGTGAGGGTTAACAAACAAGTGATGGTTTCCATTCTTAATTGGAAGATATTGTGATGTGGTGTTATATAAAGTGGTGCCTACGTATAATGGCCATATTCTTTTTAATAAAAACTTACGAATTTGATAACAAGTTTAAAATATGGGTTTATAAATAGATGTCTTTTTCCATGAACAATAAAGACATTATTAAGGGTATGAGGATAAACTTAAGTTGATAAGAGTTACTGATAAAAAAAGAGAGTACGTAAAATGAGGATGAGAGATCAAAAATAGAAAAAAGAGAAGAAATTATGATAAAAGAAAAGAGAATGTAAGAGCAAAAGCAAAGAAACAAGTTAAATCTTATGCTGGAGAGAGTGAGATCAAGAGAACTTTTTATTTTAGCTACTCTATGATTGCACTTTTGTACAAAGAGGCTTTATTTAATACTAATAATCTTAATGTTTCTTTGCCTAATATTTTTATTTCTTTATTGTAATATTTTAAAAATGTATTCCTATAAGGCGTTCACAATAAAGACCTAGTTGATTGAGTCATGAGACTTTATAAAATCTACTTGGACTGTAAATCTTTTGATTTTTTAATTGAAATCATAAAAAGTTCCTGGATAAACATAATATTACTAATAATGGACTTGCCCTGATCAAAGGCATTTTGAGCTGGATTAATTAGCTGGACTAGGTGCTTCTTCATTTTGTGTAATAAAATTTTTAAATGACTTTATATAAAGTATTACAACAAGTAATAAGGTGATACTCACTTAAGGATTATGTATCATTGTGTTAATAAACATGTTTATATAAGTCTTGCTCTATTCCTTCAACAACATGTTACTCTGGAAGAATTCCTGACCTGTTCTTACAATGGTGTCCCCTAAGATGTCCCAGGTCTAATGGGAAAATCTTTCATTAAACCTATTAGGGCCTGAAGCCTTGTTAGAATGAATGGAAAACAATGTAGTTTTTATTTCCTCCACTAAAACTTCATTCACTAACTCTTGATAGACTTCTAAAGGAATAGTTTTGATATAATTCAAGGAATTTGTTGGAAAAGAAATCAGGAAATAGTTTCTGTATCTCGATCGGAAATGCGGGCATGACTGCGTATATCTTACCCTCCCTATACCCTGCTTAGGCGGGAATTTGGTTATATTTGTTTGGTTTAGTGTTGGAAAAGGAAAAGAGATATTATCTGATCCAAGCTAGGATCACAAGTGGTTATAGGTCAGTTATTTTAGCTCCACCAGCTTGATGATTCTATTCCTATCTTCATCTATTAATAATAGTATTTGATTCTTATTCCTTTTAGCTTGGACAATATTGAAATAGCACCTATTGCATCTTTCCTCATCTTTAAGCTAAATCATTTTGGACTTTTGTCTCAGCTGCGACTTTAATCTATATAGAGATTGATTATTTTGTAATAAGTGAAGCCTTTTAGATATTAAGATGAGTGTCCTCTGGATTATTCATAGCTACCTTTTGATAAGAAATAAAGGCATCAATGTCCTCCTGTTTACCTTTTATCATAAGGTTATTGTACCTATCAGAGAGATCTTTAAGACTACTTTTAATAGCCTTCAAATTTTGGGGCCATTTGAGGCTTGAGAGTTATTTATTTTGGTATTGAATCCACTCTACACAACCTCCCTAAAATTGGGATGAGCTAGGAGAGTATTATAGAATCTGAAAAGAGACTTCCTTTTAAAGGTGTAATCTCCTAGTTGAAAATGGATATGCCCATAGTCTAAGGTCATCTGTTGTCCAAAACAAGATGAGCTTAAAGGAAACTATTCAAGTCAATAAGCATTGACTACGCATCTGTCAAGTTTCTTCTGAAGATATCACTCCCCAGTTTGCCTATTACTCTAAGTGTATAAACTACCATAGAATTTAAGATCAATGAGGCATGTACTTGAGTAATTCCTATAGCTCATTACATCATGTATGGTACCTTTTCACCTAGGGCTTCATAAGTATTAAGGATACAATTGAAATCACTATAATGGTCTATGACCATTTTCTTATTGAATTCAAGTTCTTTAGGCTCTCCCATAACTCAAATCTCTGAAATTCCCAATTATAAGCACACATTGCACTACAGGCTAGGGGAATGTTAAATTAAACATGGAGAGTTCATAGTGTAGTAATTAAGTAGCATAACGCCGTTTAAAAAGCTTTAGCTTAGATGGATCAAAGCTTTATTATACCATTCATATGAGCTTCATGGTTAGAAAAAAATAATCTAGCTTTTATTTAGGAACCATAAACAATCTTTGATATAGTCCCTTTTATTTTTGTTTCAATAAAACCAAAAAATTAGCTCTTTAAAGATTAATAAATCCTTAATAGATAATTGTTTATTTAGGCTATTTAAGCCTTTTACATTCTAAGCTAACCATTGCATTACTGATTCTTACCTAATCTTACCTAATTTCTTTCTTTTTTAACTTTCTCATATATTTTCTTATGTTACTTCCATATGTTTTTTGCTTCTCCAAGAGTTCCATAAAAACTGATGTTCTTACATCTATTTGAGATGAGAAAGGAGGTATAGATCCTGTTGAGGCAATAAGAGGGAAGGCTATTAAGATAGGATTTTGGGGACTAGGCTCTACCATTACTTCTTTTCTTTTTTCCCCTGTTACCCCTTCATTAAAAGGGGACTTAGGCCCTTGAGACATTGTTACTTGAAGAGCAGTTTCCTTGTCACCATATTCAAGTTCTTAAGTACTAATAGCAATCTTGTGTATCCAGACTTAATTTATTCCTTGTCCTTATATTCCATATGTAGGATACACTAACTGAGTCTTCTTCTAGGTTGCCATCCTATTTTAATTTCATTATTCTAACTAAATCTGGAAGCTTTTTCATTAGATTAACATCTATACAAACATGAGAATAGCTTATTATCTTTAACAATATTTTGTGCTCATCCAAACCTATTGTTTTCCCCAACTTACTAGTTATGTGACTTAATCCTTCAGTAGACTAATTGATAATTGTGCATTAGTGTAAGTTTTTTAAAGTATTTGGCATGTGTTTCTTATATAATAGGTTATTATTGTTGTGTTTTAGAACTTAATTCGTATGTTTTTTATTTAATTTGATCTTCATGGTTGTTATTTTATGTTTGATGTTGATTTAAGGTAAGAATTGATCATTTTGATAGAAAAATGGAGAGTGACCACTTTTGTGATTGAGCTAGGGAACAACAGAGGAGAAAAGAAGTGGAGGAATTGTAAGACAAGAACCCACAATCATGGGATTTATGCTAATTCCCACGTTTGTGGGATCCCTAACTCGAAGAAACATACGGGTTTAACTTATTCTTAGGTTCTTGTGACAATATAAGGGCAAAATTCCTAGGGTTGAAGGGGTGTCGTGAGAAATTGCCTCCTCGAGCTAAAAAACATATTTAGAACCTAGAGAGAGGTAGAGAATCAAGATTTCCATTCCATACTAGGTAAAGAGCACATCAACTCCAGATTTTCCAGATTTGGGCAAAAGAAGCCGAGGAGCTTGCTTCATCTAGTTCTTATTTCGTTTTTTTCTCTTCTAGCATCTTTATTATATATTTTTTGGTTGTTCGGGATGTTAATGACATTAAGAGTGGGTGAGTTATTTGTAGAGATTACTTTTGAACTACTTATTGAACTCTTACTTTGTTGATTTGAATGAATGATGCCTTTAATGAATGTTAAGCTTATACCTTGCAATATATTGAAAAATTGAGTTGGGTAAATTATGTAGGTGTACAATGAGAATTGACACTCTATAGATGTACATTCATTAAGTTAATTGATTAGTTAGATAGCGATATTGGCTAATTAGTTGATCATCCATAAGATAACTTCATAATTAGTTGAATTGGTGGACTAGTTTTGTAGATTGAGAGATTGCTTAATCATTTCATTTAATTTGGCTAGGGACAATTAATTACACCTTGAGAGAGGGTATTTAATACATTAGGACAACTTAGGTGAGGCACAATTTAATTAACAAGGTAGGAGGGAGATAAAATATGATAAAAGTGATCTCTAATTGTTAATCTTGAATTCCAAGTTTCTGCACTTTTGCTTTATCATTTGTTCATTGTTAGTTGTTTGATTTAGTTTAAATTTTTAGTTTATATTCATTAAAATTGGTTCTCAAATGAAGTAGTTTGAATTAAGTAGTGTCTAAACACAATCTCTAAGAGATCGATTTCTGTTCTTTACTACAAGTTACACCTCGTATACTAGTGAATTTGAGCTTAAAACTAGTGAGTTGGTTTTGCGATCAACAAGTTTTTGGCGCCATTGTTGGGGATTGTTTATTTAGTATATTGTTTAGTTTAGGTAACTTTGATTTGAGAGTGTTTGATACTTTTCCTTATGTATTTGCAGACGTATGAACATAAGGACCATAAGAATGTCCGACGAAGCTTTTGAAGAAGAATTTTCTGATATTATAAGACAAGAGAGGAGGTTAAGGAGAGCAAAGTGCTAAGAAAATCTTCAATCAAATATTGCAGAAGAAGGAGAACAAGGAGGGGCTGAGAGAACATTGATGGATTTTGTGAGGCCCAGATTCAGTCCACAAGGAGTTGGAAGGCTTGCAGTCACAACAAACAATTTTGAAATCAAGCCGGCACTTCTGAACATACTCCAGAACAATGTTTAATTCTATCGGTTATCAACTGAAGATCCCAAAGCTCACCTAACAAACTTTTTGGAGATACACGACACTTTTATATTCCAAAGGATGTCCAATGATGCTATTAGGCTCAGATTATTTCCATTCACTTTAAAAGATCAAGCTAGGGCTTGGTACAACTCACTTAGTGCATCTCCGATTACTACATAGGATAGTAGCCCAAGCCTTCCTTGCCAAGTACTTCCCATTGACAAAGACTAGGCAAATCATCAAGGAAATTATAAACTGCTAGTAAAATGATGGACAGTCATTATATGAAGCTTGGGAGAGGTTTAAAGAGTTGTAAAAAAGCTGCCTATACCACAACCTTCTAAGGGAGTTCTTACTATAGACATTCTATAATAGTGTGAATTAGGCTGCAAGAGGGATAATAGATGCAGCTGCTAGAGAGTCATTGATGAGGAAAACCATTGAGGTGGCTCATGATCTTTTGAAGGAGTTGGCAAGTAATAGTTGCATGTGGTCAAACGAAAGGAGTAGGAAAGGCACAAAGGAACAGAAAGACATGATTCCAATTGATTCTGTCACAACCTTGCAAGCTCAGATTATTGCACTCATCAAGCAGTTAAATAATATGCAAGAAGCTTCTTCATCCACAGCCAAAGCCATGTACTTCCACTGTGAGTTATATAGGTAGGACAACCATTACACAGGAAAATGCTTCTTGTTAGGGGCTAGTAGCACAGAATAGGTAAATTACTTGGGCCAACCACATCGAGTTAACAATCCATACTTTAATACTTATAATATGGTATGAAAAAACTACCCAAATTTTTCTTGGAGTACTAACAATTAGGTGGCCAAGCAAAACCATAAGGATTGCCTAGATTTCAGTAAGACCGTCTTGGGTCTTTGCAGAGGAAAATGGATAAGTTAATGGACATATTAGGGTCCAAATTCTTAAGGTAAGAGGAAAGTCAAAGAAGGTAAGAAGAGAATCAGAAACGGATGTTTGCGAGCTAGGATGCCAAAAGCCAAATCTTAAAGAACCATGCTTCCTCCATCCACAACTTGGAGGTTCAGGTAGGTCAAATTGCTACTGCTTTGTCTTCTAAAAATACAGGTAGCATACTAAGCAATACTGAAGCCAACCCAAAGGAAAAACTTAAGGCCATTACACTTCGGATTGGTAAGCAATTGGAGGAACAAAGTGTGCAAAAGAAGAGTCAAACAAAGGAGAAAGGCAAGTAGATAGAAGAAGAGAAAATAAAAGAGAGGCCATATATACCACCACCACCCTATAAGCCTAAACTTTCGTATCTGCAAAGGGTGAGACAACATCAGGTAGACATTCAGTTTTTTAAGTTTTTGGTGAAACTAAAGAATAACTTATCATTGGTAGAAGCCTTGGAGTGCATGCCCAAGTATGCGAAGTTTCTTAAGGACATACTCACACATAAAAGAACTTAGGAGTACAATCAGATGGTAACCTTGATGAGGAATTGTAGTTTGATCATCTTAAGCACAATTGCCTTCAAAACTATAAGATCCAGGGAGTTTTACTATTCCATGTGTTATTGGTGAATTTGAATTTTCTAAATGATTATGTGATTTAGGTGTAAGTATTAACTTGATGCCTTTGCCTATTTTCAGAAAATTAGGATTATAAGAGGTCAAGCTAACATCCATGCTCATTCAGCTTACGGATCAATCCATCAAGAGGCCATTTAGAGTTGCAGAAGATATATTGGTAAAAGTAGATAAATTTTTCATTCCTGTTGATTTTTTTTGTTAGAAGTTAAAGTAGATAGACATTTTCCATTGATTTTGGGTAGGCCCTTTATGAATACTGGTAGGGAATTAGTTGATGTGCATGAATAAAAACTTGTTTTGAGAATTGGTGATGAGAAGGTTAAATTTAACATGTCTAAATCTTTAAAGAAACCAATGGATGGTACTGCATGTATGAAAATTGATGTTATGGATAAGTGTGTGAAGGAGGTTGAAGAGGAAGTTGATGAAGTTATTGAAGTGCACAGGAATAAGAGTGCGAGAGAAGATGAATTATGTGAGGAAGTTGAACTAGAGAAGTTTGAGAGAGTAAATACACCCACAGCATCTTCCATTATTAAGCCCTCCACTTTACAACTTAAACCTTTACCTCCCTTACCTTCCCACTTGAGATACACCTTTTTAGCTAAGAACCATACCCTACCCATCATTGTCTTTAACCAATTAGATTGTGAAAAAGAAGAGAAATGGTGGAGATGATTAAGAAGAGGATGACATTTATGGGGCAACAAATTTCTGATATTAGCGGGATTAGCCCCAATGTGATGATGCATAGGATTAACCTAGAAGAAGGATGTAAAACAGTGAGGGAGAGACAGAGAAGGTAAAATATAGATATGTAAGATGTTGTGAAGAAGAAGGTAGTGAAGCTTTTGGATGCGAGGATCATTTACCCCATTTCAGATAATGAGTGGATGAGTTCGGTATAGTGTCTGCCGAAAAAGGGAGGTATGACAGTGAAGGAGAATGAAAAAGGTGGAAAGATTTCTACTAGGACCATTACAGGTTGGAGAGTGTGTATTGATTACCGAAAGCTCAATTTGGCCACTAAGAAAGATCATTTCTCTTTACCTTTTGTGGACCAAATGATTAAGAGGGTAACTATCCATACATTTTACTTTTTTTTTATGGATACTCAGGGTATAATCAGGTGTTTATATACCCACAGGATTAGGAGAAGACCACTTTCACTTGTCCTTATGGGACTTTCACTTATCGAAGGATGCATTTGGTTTATGTAATGCACCTGCCAAAGGTGTATGATGGCCATTTTTCTGACATGAATGAGAAACTCATGGAGGTATTTATGGATGACTTCTCTATCTTTAGAGATTCTTTTGATCATTTTTTGTTTAGTTCAGATAAAGTGCTTTAAAGATACGAGAATTCTCATTTAGTCTTGAATTGGGAGAAGTACCATTTCATGGTCCAAGAGGGAATTGTATTGGGTTATAAGATCTCACATAGGGAGATTGAGATAGATCGAGCTATGATTGAAGTGATTGAAAAGCTACCACCTCCTATCGAAATCAAGGGCATCTGAGCTTTTCTTGGTTATGCAGTGTTCTACAGACGATTCATCAAAGATTTTTCTCTTATTTATAGACCTCATCTCATTTATTAGTTAAAGATGTGCCTTTTGTATTTGATGATGATTATTTGGATTCTTTTTAACAGGTTGAAGAAGGAACTTACAACAGCACCCATTTTTGGCATTGCCAGATTGGTCTCTTCCCTTCGAGATTATGTGTGGTGAAAGTGCCTATGCTATTGGTTGTGTACTTGGCCAGTGTCAAGAGGCTACATGCCATTTACTACGCAAGCAAGACCTTGATGGGAGCACAATTGAACTACACCACTACTAAGAAGGAATTGCTTACAGTGGTATTTGCATGTGAGAAATTTTGTTTTTATCTTTGGGGCTTACAAGTTATTGTTTCTACAGACCATGCGGTGTTACGTTATCTCTTTTCCAAGAAGGATGCCAAAGCTAGGCTTATCCAATGGGTGCTTCTGCTCTAAGAATTCAACATTTAGATTATTTGTAGTGGACCACCTATCACGACTTGAAGGGGGACCATAAAGAAGAAGAGGACATTGAGGAGAGATTTCCTAATGAGGCTTTAATGACAATAGAAAACCTTTCCGTCTTTGGTTTGTAGATATTGCAAACTATCTCTCAGGTGGTAATCATCCTTCTGATCTTTTATATCAACAAAGGAAGTTCTGATCTCTTATATCAACAAAGGAAGCATATTCTTATTCCATTGTTCTCTCTATATTTAGGATAAATCTGTGTTATATAAAATTTCTACTGACAATGTGATGCGCAAGTGGTCTCTGAAGATGAAAAGTCTAACGTTTTGACTCAATGTCATAGTTCAGCGTATGTAGGACACTATGGAGGGAACAAGACGACAGCTCGTATCTTGAAATGTGGGTTCTATTGGTCAAGTTTGTTCAAAGATTCCCGAAACTTTATGCTATAGTGTGATAGATGCCAGAGAGTAGGCAACTTATCAAAGTGGGACGAGATGCCACTTTTGAACATCATGGAAGTGGAAATATTTAATATATAGGTCTTGGATTTTATGGGACCTTTCCCATCCTCCTTAGGTAATATATACATACTGGTTGGAGTTGATTATATTTCAAAGTGGGTTAAAGTCGTAGCTACTCCAACCAATGATGGCAAGGTGGTGCAAAGATTTATCAAGAAGATTTTCACTAGATTTGGAATGCTTAAAGCGATAATTAGTGCAAAGATCATCGAGTGGTGACCCCTTACCACCCCCAAACTAGTGGCCAAGTGGAAGTGATGAATAGAGAGTTAAAGAAGATTTTGGAGAAGGTGGTGAGCACTTTAAGGAAAGATTGGGCTTTAAAGTTAGACAATACACTTTAGACGTATAGGATAGCCTTCAAGACACCTATAAGTACTACTCTATATAGGCTTGTGTATGGCAAGGCTTGCCATTTACCTTTGAAGTTGAAGCATAGAGCCTATTGGGCAGTTCCGAAGTTGAATATGGATTGGAAGCATACGGGTGAGAAGAGATTGTTACAACTTGATGAATTGGAAGAGTTGAGATTTGAAACTTATGAAAATGCGAAGTTGTACACAGAAAGAGAAAAAAAGTGGTATGATGCTCACATTAAAATGAAGGAGTTAAGAGTGGGACTTAGTGTTTTTATTCAATTCACGAATACGGTTATTTCCCGAAAGCTTAAGTCAATAAAGAATGGTCCCTTCAAGATCCTTCAAGTGTTTCCCCATGGAGCTTTAGAGTTAGAAAATGATAAGGGTGAAGCATTCAAGGTCCATAGGCATAGATGCAAGCCATGCTATGGAGGGACATACTCACAAAAAAGGGAAGTAATCTCTTTCCCTTCTTCCACCCTTTCATGAATGCATATGGAATGGTCAAGCTAATGACCTTAACTTATCATGTTTACCTTTCTTTTGTTTGTCTTTTTTTACTTCTTTGTTTGATTTGTTTAGTTTTGATTATGTTTGGTTTGAGTTTGATATGATTTCTTGGAGTTTACTTGGGTTTTGTTTGAGTTTTAACTTGTTTTCTCTTCAAATTTCTTATTGGTTGGGTGATTTTAATGTGTTTGTAAGCTACTTGAATGTTAGGAATGCATGCTAAGATTGGAAAAGGGCTAAAAAGTTAGAAAATCAAGATTGGGTGTCTGTACAGTTCCTACAAACATGGGAAGGCTCTTCAGAAACTTTCTGGAGCCTTAACCCACAATCCTAGGGAGCCGTCCCACGTTCGTGGGAAGCATAGGAATTCCTACGATCGTGGGATCCCCAGCCGAAGGATTTTAAAAATCCCCCCTTCTTTCTTCTTTCTTAATCTTCTCACATTCTCTCACTCTAAAGCCTAAAACCTACTCACTCAAAGCTCGCAAATCCTTCATCTTTCCCCCCAATCTTGGTGTTTTCTCCACTTTTTCCGTCATTATTCACTCCCTTAACACTTATTTCACATTACCCACTCAAGAATCCAAGGATTTGGCAAGTTTTTCTCTCTTTCTCTCTAAAAAATGTGCTAATCTCTCTCTTGACTCTTGTTTTAAGATTTTCTCCTTAAATGGCTCTAAAGAAGCTTGTAGCCTATAAACCAATCATCCAACTGTGCCCCCAAGTCTCCAGAGAAGGTAAACGTGATATGGCGGTCGCTTTTCTTGCCCCATTCCCTATTTTTTGGAAGAAGAAGGTATGAAATTCCAGGGGTTTAAGGATAGAGAGTTATTGCTTCCTAGGTACTTTGATTTTAACTTGTTAGAAACCCTAGGACTATGGCTTAACATTGAAAGATTGGCTATAAATATTGGTTGGGGTTGATTAGTTCATTTTGATGTATTGACAAACTCCATGATGAATATAGAATTTTTTACCACTGTGTGCTACAGTACTAAAATGGACACATTCTGGTTTAGGATAGGTGGGCATGCATATAGGCTAGATTATACTGACATTCGTGTACTCTTTGAATTGTCTAACATCAAAGTTTTGGATTACTATGATGATTTTTATGTGGATGATTATTAGAAGATCCTTACAGGAGAAAACACTTTTGACTCTAAGAATACACCTAACGCTTTGATTCGTAGCACCGAGCACTTACTTCTTCACAAGTTTATGTGCCTAATTGTTTTAAATAAAATTGAAAGAAACAAGTGTTATGCTAAGGAATTTTTCTTTCTTTGGTGCATGGATCGTAAAATTAAAGTGAATACCCTTTATTGCTTTTTTTGATCTATTGTGGGTTCTATTACTAAGAAAAGCTCATATTTTTTCATGGCTTACATTACAATCTTGATGTGGATAGTGTGCGTCTAACTAGACCTAATATGTTTGATGTTCCTTATTTGAGACACTTAGAAATTTTGAGGCCCTATTCTATGGAGCTCTTAAATCCTTAGATGCGCACTGTTGTTAAGAAGAGGAAGGGTAAGGATGCAGCCACTTCTCAACCATCCTCCTCTTAGGTAGCCCTAGAGCCCTAAGAAGAAGCAGTTGAAGATTAACTAAGTGTAGCTGCAGATAAGTTCCAGCAAATCCTCAACTAAATGGCCGAAAACCATTAACAAATGACACTATAAATTAATGAGCTCGACACCCATATGAGACAAGTGCATAAGGAGCAGCGGTACATAAGAAAGAAATTCATCAAGTTCATCTAAATGAAGAACATAGAAGACCCTTCCCCTACGCCTTTACCACCACAATCTCCATGAAGCTTTCTTACCCTTTACTTTCTACTTTGTTTTATTTACCTTGTTAGTTGTTTTACTTGCTTATTTATTTGATGTTGTGTTTTATATTTTAGTTTCCTTTTATGGTTGCCTTGTTACATTGAGGACAATATGTTGTCCAAGTATGGGGAGGTGACGTTTGCTTTGTCAATTGCATGTTTTGGTTTATTTTAGTCATTGTTTGCATTTTGTTAATTAGGATTCATGTTTTAGGCATATTAGGTTATTGTTTTATGTTATTTTGTGTTAGCAATGGAACCACACTTGAATCATTTTGATTTGTTTTTCCATGAGATTCTATCATGCTAGTTGGAATGAGATTTAATGCATGCTTGAACTCGAATTAGGCTACTTGAGTAGAGAGTGAACCATGTTGAGTGATGAAAAGTAGTTGGTTACATAAGCTTACTCAGAATTTGACACTTGAGCAATGAGGTGATATATTTCATCCAATGTGAGGATTAAGCCTATATGACTCCTATAGTCATCTTATTTCTTTGTTTATATGATGCTTCCTTAGGTTATTACCCTTAGAACTTGCTTTGAATCAATTTGAGTCTACTAGATGCATACTTACTAGAGATGATTAAGGCCCTTTTTGTGTTAACCTTTGGCTTAAATGACCTACCTTTTATTATCCCTTGCTACCCCCGTTGATCCTTAAACCTTTTGTTTCTTGAAAACACCTCGCATTTTAAAACCCAAAACCCCATTGGCCTACCAATTCACAATCTTAGTAGAGTATTAATTGATGCATTAGCTTGGATTTTTTGCTACATTTTTTTCTGAGATTAGTTGAGTGATATTTATACTCTTGAATCACATTGCATTTAGTTGCTATTTTGTTTATTGTTTCTTCAATTGTTCAAAAAAAGAAAAAGAAAAGAAAAGAAAAGAAAAAGGAAGAACATTTTAGTAGCGTCAATAAGTGTGGAGTAGCAGTATATTTACATTTGTGTATTTCAAAAATATATTTTGTTATCCCTTTTTTCACTTATTACTTTATGAGTGCTTGTGTTAAGCCTTTTACCTCCTTTGACCCACCTTAACCTTTATCACAATACAACCCGAAGCAAGTCCTTTTGATCTATTTATGCGTGTGATCATTGTACAGGAGAATTGGTGTATTAGTAAGCCTATGGTAGTGTAGTTTCTTATATGGAGCTTGAGTCAAACACTGAACATCAAACACTTAAGAGAAATGAGTGAAACCATGAGAAAGATTCATTTTACGTTTATACTTATCTTTGAGTGATGGTTCCATAAGTTGAGTTTTCTTATGTACACTAATGAAAAGTAGTCATGAAATACATAGTAGCTTGGCATTTGAGTTGGCCAAATTTTGAGGGATTTCTTGTTTTGATCTTTGTGAAAATGAAGTGATGGAATTGATTGGTTGTGTTTGATTTTTCTTGAGGAAAAGCAAAGATTTAAGTGTGGTAAATTAGATAGTTTTGCATTATTGTGTGTTTTTCTAAGTATTTGGCATGTGTTTCTTGCATAATAGGTTATTATTGTTGTGTTTTAGGACTTATTTTTGTATATTTTTATTTAGCTTGATCTTCGACTTATTTTTGTATATTTTTGTTTAGCTTGATCTTCATGGTTTTTCTTTTATGTTTAATGTTGATTTAGGGTAAGAATTGATCATTTTGATGTAGGAATTGAGGGTGGCCACCTTTGTGATTGACCCCAAGAGAGGAGAAGAGAAGTGGAGTAATAGTAAGATAAGAACCCATGTTGTGGGATTTATGCTAATTTCCACGATTGTGGGATCCTTAACTCGAAGAGATATGCGGGTTTCACTTATTCTTAGGTTCTTGTGACTATATAAGGGCAAAAATCCCTAGGGTAGAAGAGGTGTCATGAGAACTTGCCTCTTTGAGCTAGAAAACGTATTTAGAGCCTAGAGAGAGGTAAAGAATCAAGATTTCCATTCTAAATTGGGCAAAAAGCACACCAACTCCATATTTTCTAGATTTGGGTAGGGATAATTAATTACACCTTGAGAGAGGGTAGTCAATACATTAGGACAACTTAGGTGAGGCACAATTCAATTAACAAGGTAGAAGGGAGATAAGATAGGGAAAAAGTGATCTGTAATTGATAAATCTTAAATTCCAAGTTTCTGCAATTTTGCTTTATAATTTGTTCATTGTTATTTGTTTGATTTAGTTTTAATTTTTCAATTTATATTCATTAAAATTGGTTCTCAAACGAAGCAACTTGAATTAAGTAGCATCTAAACACAATCTCTATGGGACTGATATATGTTCTTTACTACAAGTTACACCCTGTATACTTGTGGTTTTGAGCGTAAAACCATTGAATTGGTTTTGCAATCAAAACTAGTACTTTAAGGGAACTATGTGGAATTTCACACATAATGGGATGGTTTCCAACAGACTTTTATCTATTTTGATTCCAAGGTACCATCTTTTAACCAGTAAAGGATGCCCCTATATATGCCAGGGTCCAATATCTATTATCATTTATGCCTTTTATTCTTTGGTGAACCTACAAATGAATAGTTCATCCGCGTTCACCATTATGGCCTCTAGCTCCATAATTTTCCAAGTGTTATTTTCCCTTTTTGCACCACTTAAAAGACTAATCTCTTTTCTAAAAAGAAACCAATGATAGAGGAACTCCATTTCCTTGCTCCTATCTAGAGATCTAAAAGAGGTGTCACTAGTTTTTCCTTATAAGTGGAAGATATGTATCTTAAATTGCCAAAGTTGATGAGGTCTCCAACAACTTTGCTCTAGGTTACATAGCTAGAAGCATTGTTCTTCTTATTAGTATCCTCATTTAAGGATTAGAACTTGAGACAATTTTCTCCTTATTAGGGACATTTTTAGCAAGAATGGAACCTAGGATGGGAGGGAAGTGCTGGTGCGAAGAGAGATAAAGTTTTTGTCCTTACTGCTTTACTTGAGGGAGTTTTTGGGAATCCATGTTATTAGCGGTAAAAAATATGAAAATAAGAAGGCCAAAGTAAGGTAGTGTTTAAGTGTTTATTTGTTTAAAGTTACCACATGACATAGGTTGGTAATGTGTGGCAAGAGGGAAGACTGGAAAATGTAGTTACAAGCGAGCATCTAAAAATTATTTTGAATGTTTTGAGACAAGAAAAATTCTATACTAATCTAAGTATTCCTTTCGTACAGATGAAATAGTTTTTCTTGAATTTGTTACGAGTGTAAAAGGATGAAGGAGGGCAAAGAGAAGGTTAAAGTTATTTAGGAGTACACCTAAATTTATAACTGATATAAGAAGTTTTCATGTTTTAACTAGCTTTTATGGGAAGTTTGTAAAGAATTTTTGTACACTAGTTATACCACTCATTAAAGTTCTCAAAAAGTGTATTAAATTTAAGTAGGGTAACAGACAAGATCTTGTTTTCAATTTTATTAAAGAAAGGTTTTATTTTACTTCCTTATTAGTTTTGCCTAAATTTTCTAAAAATTTTGGGAATGAGTGAGATGCATCAGGAATACGTACTTAAGCTATCCTGATGCAAAAATATCAAACAATTTCCTACTTTAGTAAGAAACTCAATAGGACTACTCTTAACTACCTAGCTAATGATATGGAGTTACATATATTAGTAAGGTCTTTGTGGACTTAATAACCTTATTTGTGATCCAAAGAGTGCGTAATTCACACCATCATGGGTCTTTGAACCATTTAAAGGGTAAGAGAAGTTGAATCAATGATATAACAACTGGATGGAATTTATTGAGATATTTCCTTATATGATCAAGTTTAAGTAAGGTAAGAAGAATCTTGTGTGCCTTATAGTTTTCTAAAAGAGCTACTAGTGTATGAGGCCTATAAAGGATGATTGGTGATTCATTTTAGCATAAAAAAAAGTTTACATATTTTTCTTCAACATTTCTTTTACTCTCTTATATGTCACCATGTTGAAAGCATTTATGTAGACAAGCTAAGTTTAGTGTTATGCCATATGATTTGTATACTCTTTTATCAATCCCTAATGAAACTTAGGTTGATATTTCTATAGATTTTGTTTTGAATTTACCTAGGTCCGGGGGGGGGGGGATTCTATCTATATTATTTTTATTAGATTTTTAAAGATGACACATTTTATTATATATAGTAAGAATAATAATGCAACTAATATAATTGATATATTTTATAAGAAGATAACATGACTTTATAGTGTTCCTACAAGTATTATATTTGATAAAAATGTAAAGTTCATTAACAATATTTAGAATATTTCTGGAAAAATTTAGGAGTAATTATTTCCAGCTACTTATCACTCTCAGGTAGATGGTTAAAATGAGTTATTAAATAGGATTTTTACTAATTTATTACGTGTCATCACTTAAAATAATTTGAAAAATTAAGAAGCCTAATTACTGTTCATTGAATTTTCATATAATGGAGTTGTTTATATTTTTTATGGTTATTCACCTTTTAAGATTGATTATGGATTTAACCTACTAACTCCATTGGATTTGGCTCCTTTATGTATTTATGAAAGGAGAAGACTGGATGGTAAAAAGAAAGTTAAAATGGTGAGCAACATATGAAAGTATTAAGCTACACATTAAAATGAAAAAAGAATGTAGCCAAAGCTAACAAAGGGACAAAGAAAACTACCTTCAAACATATGATTGCGTGTAGGTGCATATGAGAAAGGACTAGTTCCCAAATCATATAAGATCTAATTGTAACAAAGAGGAGATGCATTTTAAATTATTGAACGGATTAATGATAATTATAAATTATATCTTCTAGTGAATATATATGACGCTACTTTTAAAGCTTATGATTTATCTCTTTTTTATGTAGAAAATGATTTGATGAACAATCTTTTCAAGGAAGGATAGAATGATAGCAATCAGGTTGCGTTTAATCCTTTTAGTTTGTCAAATAGACTAATTATTTAAAAAAGGAAGAAAAGGTCTTAAGATGCACTTAATGGTATTGTGAGAGAAGTGGCTATGAGTGTGGAATCAAGTTAAATTAAAGGATGAGTTGGTTAGCTTGATTCAAGTTAAGGCTGGGGATCAATTCAATGTGAACACAACATCTAATAATATCGTATATCGTCTCAATAACTTATTAGACAACTTAATAATAAGATACAGTCTTTAATACGAGTGTGGCCTAGACTGTATATATCTTCAAAAGTCACCGATAGATCTATGATTTCTAGCATAGATGTGACCTAAATTGCGTGTAGTTTTATAAAATTATACAAGGGTCCATGTTCTCAACCATAAACATGTCTTATACCATGTATAGACCATGCCTGATGGCATTAAAATAACTATAGTCAATATAGTTTAAACTACAATCATTTCCTAGTTCGTATCTTATTGAAACCTTAGTTTTTTAAGCACTATTTTTGTTTTAATTATTTAAGGACTATTTCTTTTCGGTTATCAAACATTATAGATCATTAATACAATTGTGAGAGTTTTCTATTTGGTTCTTTAAATAAAAATTTGACATTATTAAGTTATTTGCTCATGACATTCAAATCATCTTGTAATCTTTACTCTAGTTCTTCACAAAAATAGGTAAATATTGTTTTATACTTTTGATTTATGATTATATATTATCATTGGGTGAAAATTCTATCTTTTAATTTGGTTTAGCTTTATGAGGACTTGATACAAATTTAGTGTATTAGGTTTTAAGTTCTTATCCTTGGAGTCTATATAAAGGAGAGAATGATGGACAACTAAGATTAAGTCATCTTTAGAACATACAAAAGGTAAACCTATCTTTAGGAAGTTTTATAAAGACTTTGAGGCATTGATGCTTAGTTTCTTACAAGATTGCAACAAGATAATTAGATTAGGTGTATGGTTTTTAAAGACATTCCTAGGTAATGCTTTATTATCAATAATTGGTAAAGATGAAAATGCTTAAATGTATACAATTGCATGAGTAGTAATGGAGGGTGAGAATTATGATTATTAGAACTAATTTCTAAGTTTTTTTGTTGAGGATATTGGTATAATTGATGCTAATAGGTGGATTTAAAGTAACAAACATCTTATTCTAATGTGGACTTTGAAGATAGTGTTACCATATGTAGAGTATAGGAAGTATGCAATACATATTTATGATAATAAGATTTATAGGGGATATAAAAGGTAGTGAATCAACTAAATATGATTAGAAAATATGTATTAAAGAATTGAAAGACTTATATGTTAATGTATATCAAGATTTTGTTAATAAGAATCCATATATATTTGTTAGCCTTAATAAGCACATTGCCAAAATATGAGATTGTTCATGACAATATAATTGGGATATTTAATAGGTATATATATGAGGATCAGATACATTTATCATTAACATACTTAATGATATAAGATTTATATTGATGACTGGGATTAGACTTAAGACAAAAATGATGTTAACTAGTACAAATGACAATTTTGCTAACATTGAGAAGAAATTAGAAGCACTAAAATATAAATCAAGGTTATGCACACCAAAGTTTAATGCAAGCCTAAGGTTTAAGGTTTCTTACTTTTTGATAAGTTTATAGTTGACTTAAAGAAAATGACATATGGATGCATATATTAGTGTATAAGTTGGAAACCTTTAAATATGGAATCATCTACTTATATTATGAAAGGCCATTCTAAAAGAAGTTGTTTGTTAATGGTGCAAGAGAGAAACATATAATAAGTTTTATCAATATTATATTGAACCATTAGATGGTGTAGACTAATGGATTGCTATCAAATATAAGCCAATTCACCCACTTGAAATGAGAAAGAGATTATGGATGACTAGAAAGAATAGAAGGAGAAGTAAAGATGAGTTATAAAGGAATCCAAACAAGTTGAGTGAGGCAAGAGGTTAAATGAGTTCCTAACACTATAGATAATATATCTATAATAAAAATGACTACCCTAAGAGAGACAAACTACTAACTAGTTAACCCTATAGATTGTAAATGTTTATTCATTTTATTACTTAATAACTTCATTTAACTTGTAATTATCTAATTAAATGTGAATTTCTTTATCTATAACAAAGAAAAAGAGGTTGACCAATAAAGGAATCAATAGAGGATGAACAACTAAATATTGAAAAAAAATAGTCATTTAAAGGATATAAGGGATATAAATAAATCTAATATGGGCATAAGATGTACTGGGAGAGGAAGAGGGAGATGAGGATCTTTTACATATTGATTTAGAGAATAAAAAGAACTCTCCAATTAAGCCTTCTACTTTATTCACTTACCCATATTTATGACTTTCAAATTTCTAGAATATGATCACTCATATGTCTCTCACTTCCTTATTTAGACCTTGCATCAATAAACCAAGTGTTTTGATATAAACAAATGAGAAAGAAATTTTATTTTGTAGTTCAATTTGAGTTCAGGTTTACGAGGTGCATAAATTAAGCACATATTTTATTAAGGTTCTTTTAATGTTATATTACCTTATTTTACTTAGTTTTTATATTATCTATTTAGGTAATTTTGCTAGTTGGACGTTGAGATGATATTATTCAAGAATTAAAGGCAATTCCAAGTAAAAACATGAAAAATTTCAAAATTCTTAAAGAAACATGGTCTAGCCCACACCTGTGTGCTAACTTGTACCTTACAAGGATCAAAAATAGTAAGTGACATAACTTGAGCCATAATTATGTAGTAAAACATATGAAATTCATCATGTAATCAACATAATCCACAGTTGAGGGACATAACCATGATAGAGTCGTGCATTCATCTTTAAGAAGAATGACAAGATCTATAGTTAAAGCACATCATTATGCTAAAGATTAAGTATGTATTTGATATAAATAGTAAGATCTACATTTCGGAGACACAATGATGTGAGAAGTCATATCTTTCACCTAGGGAATCTAGCGAAGCCAACATTTTGGATAATGACCATGGAGCATACTTTGTCCAAGGTGGTGCAAAAATTTATATATTTTATGATGGTTAAAGAATTTAGCAGTCTTTTAGAGAAAACATTTCCATGAAACATCCTTTTCTCTCCAAGAGCTACAGTTAGCTATCAAAAGACTTCTCTAACCTTTAGTCAATCGATTTTAAGTTGTTATTCATTAGAGAATGAAGATCTAAACATCATCTTAGAGGATCAAATTGTTGGCAGCGTTAAGGAGTTCATCTATATTTACTTATATTATGATTTCTTTATATTTATATTTTAGTATAATTTTGAAAATGTTCAGTGGCTAAATTCTTTTTTATGTTTAGATAAAGAAAACCTTGGCTATTATTTTTGCATGGATTGATTTAATTTGATTTAAGAAAACAATATATTTTTATGATCTATCTTTGTTAGTTTTAGTATCGATTTATTCATACCAGTGTTTAAATCTAATTTTTAATTCCCTTGTGACAACTCGAGAGAGCCTACTTATGAGTGGATTGTGGCTTAGATAAAAGGGTTAAATAAAGTTCTCAAGTGAGACTTACGTGATCTTTATGGTGTTAATGTGAGATGTTACATGGGAGAGCATCATACAATAAAAGGGTATTTCACTCTCTTTTGGTTAATTGTCTTAATATTTATTTCCTTAATTATTATAAATATAATATTAGAAAAAGTTTTATCTTATATTTATTATTCTAAAATTAAATAAAAGTATCCATTTATTTATTGCCTTTAGAATAACTAATAATGTAATTTTTTTTAAAGATCACACCTTACGTACCATTATATTACTTACAAACGATAGTACATTTACCTAGCTTTTTTAGGAAATAAAAAAATAAATAAAGAAATTGGTTAAGGACGTTCAATAGAGCTATATGGCCTTTTCAATAGAATATGCATCATATACTTTAACCATTTAGGATTATACTAAACTCTAAGTAACATAATTATAGTTTTAAAACAACTAAGTTCTTGATATAATCCATCTGTTCTTTGAGTAGCAAAATTGACAAATAATTAATCTTCCTGACCAAACTTAACCATAAACTTAATTTTAATTTATGCTCAACAAATTTTGATGCTTTAGGAGGTAAGGTTATGAATTAGTAGTTGTTCTCTTATCCAAGCCAACAGTTTAGTCACAACCTCAACATTTGTTTTTTATGTTCTTGAAGAAGATCTTATAGTTTCTCTTACTCCAAATAAATACATGGAGCATCCCAAAGTTATGATACAACAAACTTTTGAACTTGAATGTTCATAAGATGCAAACTTGATAAGAATTACCTAGTACTCAAATTAAAAACCTTATGGAAACCAATTAACTTGTATAGTTGTTGATGGTAAAACATATCTATTTGTTTTATGCTCAAAAACCGCAAGTGAACAGGTCTTGACTTGTAGTAAAAAGAGTAGATATCAATCTAACAGGGATTGATGCCTAGAAACCACCTAATTTAGACACAACTTTAATTTGAAAAATTAAATTAAAAATTAAAAGACTAAATTAAACAATGGATAATACCAAAATTGTAGAAATTTGAATTCAAGAATCTAAATACTAGAAATTACTTTTTTCCCTATTTTGTCTCCTTCCTGTTTTTTCGATTGAATTATGACTCACCCTAGATTTCTAAATTTATTAATTACCCTCTCTCAAGGTATAACTATCTATCCCTAATCGAATTAATGGGAATCAATTGGATGATCTCTCAACCTATCCAATGACTCTATCGATTCAATTAGTTATCAGACTATCGTATGGGTGATCAATTAACTAATCAAAATATTTCGAAATCTCTCTTCTAACTATTCCATTAACATGATGATTGCTAGTCCATAGGTTGCCAACTCTTGTTATACAATCCTACATGAATTTCATCTTACTCACTCTTTCGATTTGTTGCAAGATGACAATTAAAAACAATAATCAACAAAGACAATTGCATTCAATTCAATAAAATAAGAGTTCGACATAATAGTTCCAAAAAGCAATCCCTAAAATAAAATCAGTCTAATATAGTCTCCATAACATCACCAGCATTCAAATGATCCATTTTTACAAAGAATAGAAGAGATTAAAGTGACAGAAAATTGAATAGAAAGACTCCTTTTTTTTTGGCCAAAATTTAGAATTTTGGAGTTGATGTGCTATTTTGCCCAATCTTGATGATGATCCTTGTCTTCAATCTTTCCTCAATACTCTAAATATGTGTTCTTAACTCAAGGATGGTGTTTCTACAAGTGGGTGTTGTCTCCTCTCAAGATTGAGGCTTAATTCTCCTTTTATAGTCCAAAAAATCCTAAGTTTAACGAAGTCTCGTAGATTGCCTCAGATTGTAATTTGCCACTGTTGGATCGCGTATGGCTCGAGTATTCACAATACACTGCAGAAGAGACCATAACACAACATGATGTATAACCTAAAACATATAGGATGCGCAAAATTACCTTTTTGACACGGATTGGTGGTTATTTTTTGGATTTGTAGACACTGCTACACGAGAATGTCCTCTACCGGTATCCACACGAGTATGCACGATCTGGGCTGCGGCTATCGTATGCTAAGATGTCCTGAAATTCTTTCCGAATGCCGCACGCACTTCTTTCGAATGGTGGCCAGGGTTTTGTATTACAATAGTGTCTCATTCTTATGAGACCTAAGTTTCTCTATTTATAGAGAAAACCTAATTCCATTAAAGCCCAATAAGTTTCGG
>JANZXR010335722.1:0-25970 GCA_027575705.1 Erythroxylum echinodendron | reverse complement strand
CTGTTTAATGGACAAAAGTTTTAAAAAGGACAAATGGCCCCTCATGATTGATAAGTGATAAGAGTTTTCAAAAAAAAATTTATACCGATTTTTGTTTAGTGTAGTGATGTGACACGCCACCCTCGTGGGGCACGGATTCGGATATCACCGTCGATGTCAGGTTCTGGTCCAGTCGGGAGTTGGGGTGTTACAGAAATAGTCTTCTGTACAAGGGAATTGAAAAAAGCAAATATCATATAGCAAAACGTGTTGTCAACTTGGTTCAAGCAACTTTCATAGCTAAGAACAAACACAACTCAGTTAGTAATGCAATGAAAAACATCTGGATGCTATGATTCAATTTTACCTTGTTCTTTAAATCTCTTTTATAACCACAGCATGTGTTGAAGGCAGATTGATAATGTGACTCTTGTAATGTTGTGTTATAGTTTTTTTCTATTATTAATACAATTTCTTTTATTTTTTTTAAAAAATAAATTAACTGCAAGTATATGTCGTAGTTGTAGCTAGCATAAGCATGTATAGGTTAATACCACAAAGACATTAAGTATTAGTTTTTACCCTTCTCTTATTATCTATACTATAAATTGGATGTTTTGTTTTTAATTAAACATAAAACTTAAACAAATAAACTAAAATTGGAAACAATAATGAACACAAAAGACTAAGGAAATCACTTAGAAAAATCAATATCAAAGATTAATGTCTAGGTGATAAATCTCCCAAAAAACTATTAAATAATTAACTTTTTATCATGTAATTATTTTATTAATTATTAGACTGTGGATATTCCTTTCTTATGTTAATAACTCTCTCCAGACTAATAACAAATAATCCATTGGTTTATTAATAGAAACTTTTTTAATTAAAACCATTAGGATTGCTTTATCGATTTATGAATTCCGTTATTAGATTTGACCTTAATCCAGAAGATTTATGTTGACCTGTCTCTAGGTTTGCAATCAACTCCTTTCAATTATGATAGATCTATTCATACAAAGAATTTCTCAACATCAAATATATGAAATCAAATTAAGCACTAATATTTTGGATATATTAGAATAAAAAACAATTGAATCATAATAAATCAATCAAAATAATTGCATTGAATAAAAGATTAAGGCATACTGTATTACAAACTAGGGTTCATCTCACATAGACACTAAAAAGAATTTAGTTACTTATAATATAAATGAAATCAAATACAAACATGTAGAAAAACTAACAGAAAGAAAGAGTTCGTAATTATAAGCCTCCCTTACTATTATATTGAATTTTCTTAAAATTTTGTATTTGTTGTAGCCTTCTGTCAGATCTTTATTGATGTTAACTTCATGTTTTCGTCGCCTTTGGATAAAAATCGTCACCTTTCTGGATATTTCACGTCTGAAGTCTGCTACTAAATTCAACTCTTCTCTGTTTACCTCCATGCATGTCCTTTGATAGTAAAATTTATGATTTCTAGGACATATATGGTCTGATACAATGGTATGTAAAAGATCGTGTTTATTCAAAAACTCCAAAATTTAGAATTTTACATGAGCAAATGCACGACCGTATATCTCTAAATTGCTTCAAAACTTTATTTTCTGTCACGTTTTTATTTGAATTCTTCTTCTGTTAGTCCATAAAAGCAATTATGACCGATAAATGTACTTGAAAAGAATTAAGTATCAAAAATACAAGAAAACAACAAAATATTAAGCAAAATACTTCAAATAGAGGTATATAATTATAGTCAAATGTGCATATGTTAAAGCTCATTCCTTATTTGCTAAGGCACCGAACAATAAGTTCGAGAGTACTAAATTGGGATACTTGGGCCCCCATATCATGTACTAGGGGTAGGCCCATAAAAAGTCATTGCGATCCAAAACTGAACATTTCCTGATTCCTTCAAGAGTAGACAAGCATTTCTAGGCCTTATTAGTTATTACCTCATGTTTGTTGCTTATTACTCTTCCTTTATTACACCTTAACTTTACTACTCTATGAAGATGCCTTTGTGCAGACCACTGATACAAAAATTCCTTCGAATGATTGAAAAGGGGCCTCTCCACTACCCCGGTATTGGCCATGCCAAATTTCTCCATGCCTTCTATTTTGCAAATAGATGCATCTAGAATAGGAGTCGGGACTATGCTCTCTCAAAATGGGCACTATTGCTTATTTTAGTAAGGAGATGCCCTGAAAATTATAGCCTGCGTCAAATTATGCAAGCGAAATGTTCATAATCACATAAGCCATCAAAAAATATTGTTAGTACCTCCTCGGTTAAAGATTAAAAATATAGACAGATCATCAAAGCTTGAAGGCGTTAATTCACCAAATGATCCAAAATTTAGAGTAGTAAAAATGGCTTATTAAATTGTTGGGATATGACTTTAATATCACTTACAAGCCAAGAACGAAAAATCAACTAGCATATGCATTATTTACTGTGTTCTATATGATTCTACAAATTTTGCCGATAGTCTCTCTGCCTTGCAAGAGCTCTACAAGTTGCACCCTACCTCTTCTTAACTCTTGGCCTCCATTCAGTCCACGCCAGACGACCTTTCCAATTATACAATCAAAGATGGATTACGTTGTTCCAGGGAAAGGTATTTGTTCTAATAGATTCTACTTTTCAACATTTAATCGTGTCTGAGTTTCATAATATCCCACGTAGGCATGTAGCGCAACTTGGCAAGGATCGCCAGTATATTTGACCCCAGCTTTGATAAGTTGTCAGGGAATATATGGCAAAGTTCCCTGTATGTCAAGTTATGAAGCTGTTCAATATAGTCTCTCAAAGATTGTTACAACCTGTACCAATTCCAGAAAAGATATGGGATTCAATTTCCATCGACTTCATAACCCATTTGCCACCATTTGCAGGGTGCACCACTATTTTGGTAGTCATAAATCGACTAAGTATGCCCTTTTTTTTTTTTCTCTTGGTCCACACTTCACAGCTCCTCAAGTAGCTGAGCTTTTTATCAAAGAAATTGATTGAATTATTTGGCTTTGAACCAATATTGTCTCGAACCGTGACCTAATTCTCGTGAATTCCTTCTGAAAAGAATTATTCAAAATCCAAGGTACAACCTTAGCAATCAGTAGCGCGTATCCTTTCGAGTTTGTCATTAGGTGCTCACCCCCAACTCTCTTTGATTATATTACAGGGACTTCTTTTGTCAATGCGGCTGATAACCTCCTTTAACACCACTCAACTATCCTAGACTCCATGGGCGAAAATTTAATTTGCGCCCAAAATCGCATGCACAACCAAGCTAACATTAAGTGCACATATGTAACGTTTGTTGTGGATGACTAAAACCTTCCTGCCAAACTTCGCTGGTGCACATAAAGTCCTAAAAGCTTGCCAAAAGGTTTTTTGGCCCCTTCCTCATCACTGAGCGCATTGGAGAGGTAAGCTTATTGCGTTGAACTTCCCCCTTTAATTAGCTAAGATCCATAACGTGTTCCGCATATCCAATCTCAAGATATGCATAGGAGACCCTCTGTCACTCCAAGTTCCTTTGCCTCAAGAATTCGTAAACTAAGGCCTATTTTAAAGCCTGCATTAGTTATAGGTCACTGTCGCATTATCCAACAAAGTCAGCTGTGTCCACAGGTCTTAATTCAATGGTAGAATCAACCCCCCCTAGACTTCAATCTTAACGCCAAGGTTGTTCTAGAAGTGTGGGACATTGTTGCAGGACACAATTCTGAGGAACATCTAGTTGCACCTGAGCCTAGCTCACAACAGCAGGGTAACAAAAATGGGAATAGCGTGATCAAGAGGCCAGCTAAATTCAACGACTAATTGTACCATGAGTCAATTATGAATACAAGGCAGTAGTTGTAACAATACTGTCAGTTGAGATGTTTGCTAGTTTGTTAATTAAGAGACTATATATAGCCATAGAATAGAATGATTACAAAAAGAGGACATAAAGTCAAAGTTTACTCTATGTACAAAGTTTCCCACTTTGCAAGAATCGAAAGGATCATTAATATGAGTAACCTTCTTGTTATAATTTTTACAAATAAGACTCAAGTATATTCTAGAATTTTCATTTCTCGTCTTTCTATTTTCTTTTTCTCTACCCTCCCTTTGCCAAAAAGTGTGACATCTTTTCATCAATTTACTAAACATTCAATAACAAAACCATACTACCATAATCTAGGACAAGAATCTACAACAAAATTAAATTCAAGTCACGGCTTTGAAAAACATGAATCGGAAGCTTTGATATCATTTATTTTAATATTTTTAATTAAGAAAATGAATATAAAGATATGTTCATAATTCATAATAGTACACATTGCCTTTTTAACCTTTTTCACTTATTAAAAATTTTCTTACAGCACTTAAGTTTAGGACAAACTTTAGAAAATTATTACGTACATAATTATCAGAATATATTATTTCCTTTTCAAAAATTATAAAGTTAGATTTGAATGTAAAATATGTTGAAAATTTACGGCAACCATATTAAGAGTGTAGCAGAAAAGATTTAATATATATCTTCTCATTAAAATCATTTTAATAAATAATTTAAAATAATAATAATGAAATAATGGCCTTGTTTGGCAATTAGCTAATTGTATTAGCTATTAGCTGATTCTATCAGCTGTTAGCTAATAGCTGATTATATCATCTGATTTGACCAGCGGATTGTATTAGCTGTTTATTAAAAATGTTTAGTAAAATTAGTTGTTTAGGATTAGCTGTTTATATATACTTATGAGGAAATGACTTTAAAAAAATTATAAGAGCTTGAATATTATATATCTTAGTATTTCGTTGAATATTCTTATAAGAATTTAAATTTTAGATATTTAATTCTATAAAAATTAAGTTTATAGCTATAATAAAAAAAATCTTATATGAGTGACTTAAAAAATATCTTATCTGAGTGACTTTGACAAATTACAGATGGTATTGAAGAGATAAACATTTTAACCACAGTCTTCAAAAATATCTTATATTTGTACTACTATTTGAAATACATATTACTATTTGAAATACGATTACTACGCATTCCTCTTTGTTCTAATTTTTATAAAAAATCTTACACAACTTATCAGTAAATTTAAAGGGCATAATCTACTTTTAATAGTTAAAACTTTGGTTGTTGGTAGAAAACGCTCCTACATAGGAGCGTTTTTAGTTTTGACTGTTTGTTCTAAATCAGCCACTAACGTTGCTACTTTCCAAACATCTTTAATAACTGGTTGATTGGTCAAACAGTTGAAATCAACAAATCAGTTAAAATTTTAGCTAATCGGTAGCTATCCAAACGAGGCCAATATGATTAAAGACAAACATAATTTAAGGTTTATATAAACTGTTTTCAACTTTCATGAATGAGTCAATCACGAATAAGTGCCAAACCTCAAATAATATTCGCATAGTAAAAAAAAAATCTAAACATCTAATATTGTAAAGTGTTTGACATACAGTACAAACTAATTTGATATCTTTTCCTTTATATAGAGAAAAATAAGGTTTAATAGATCTTTAATTAAATTCAAATTATAAATTATAATTAAAGTCTAAATTTAATTACGTAGTTAGAATTAAACATTAATAAATTCAAATATTAAGTATTTGCTCACTAAAGTTTTTTTAAATTTCATATTAATTTTAACTTAATTTAGATTATATTTTTCTCTTTAATTGTTCTAGATATTGACCTGTTAGGATTCTAATATGTTAATAATGAATATAATTTTAAAAAATAATTCACAACTATATTTAGATAAATCAAATTTTATTTTAATTTATCTTTAATTTTAGTTAAATAATTTATAATTACAAATCAATATTAATGTCTAATAATACATCATGACCATGAGATATTTAAAATATCAAAATAGTTGACTAACCTTATTTGTGCATATTTATAGTGAATTGTATGCACTTAATTTTGTCTTATGTACGTATTTATCTTGTATTTTAAATTCCTTTGCAAAATTAAAAATAAAATTTCAATTTTTAGTCTTATGTTCATGTTGTTTTAATTTTATTTCATTGCATGTTGTTAATTTTAATAACCTTCTTGGTTTTTTGTTGAAATTTGTCATAATTAATATGATTTTAATTATTTTTAATGTTATTATATATTAGTATGATCTTTAGGCATCAATTTTGTGTTTTAGCAAAATTTGGGCTGAATTCAAAATCAAAATAGATTAAAAATCTTGGACGGAAAAAAAGAAAAAAAAGAAGAGATTATACGGCAATTGGGTGAGGACTAAAACGCAAGAAATAGAAGTTGAGGGTTATTTGGAGAAAATAAAAGAATAAAATCCAAGGTTGAGACTAAAACAGTTATGCTAGAAGACCTAAACGAGACGGAGTAAAAGGATTCAACCTAGCTAAAGTGGAGAACAAAATGGTGAATGATGAGACTCAAAATCACAGGCAAGAGAAAGAAAAGGAAGCTTCCATAATGAACATAAGAAAAGGCGTTGGACATTACAAACAGAAGTGATTGCAAAATGCTAAGCAGATAAAAATGAAATCCTAGAGGAGAAATAAGAGGATTTGTGTTTCTTGACAGAGACAAAATACAGGGCTTTCACCTACTTCGTCTGACTCTTCCTGTTAAGAGTTTAATGAGACCTGATTTTGTTGTACATTTGGACAAACTTTCTTGTTCTTGACTTCTTGAATTCATCGGTGCATCTTATATATTGGTTTTCAAGAGAATGTTTCTTATAAAGATTATGTTGTTTGTTTTATTTATGTCGTGATCATTTTCACACCGTTCATTTTATTTACTAGCAAATCAAGATTTGTGTTTACTTGCACTTAATTTTTAGTCTTTATCCCACCTTAGAGATGTTTGCGCATGTTTATTGTGTGTTATGGGCTTGGTTTCCTTGGGAAAACTTAGTTTTAAACCAAACTCTTAAAGCAAAGGTAATGGCTTTAAGTTGAGCGGCCAGGCTCAAATACCAAAAACAACGCTTTTTATCCTTTAATGACAATTTCTTGCAATAGTCATGATACACATATGAAATATGATATAAAATTTATTGAATGGTGCAAGATTAATCATAAATTTGTAGAAATAGAAATAATGTGACAATATACTTATTTTGCTTTTTATTTTTATTTTAATCATAAATTTGTAGAAATAGAAATAATGTGACAATATAATTATTTTGCTTTTTATTTTTATTTGAGTAAGAATATGAAAATTTAAGCAAGTTCTTCAACTTTTAACAAGTTTTGAAACTTTAAGTTGTCTTTTACAAAAGTTAAATTTAACATATACTATATCTTTTTGCATATTTTTAATGCACATAATTTACTTAAATGGGTATAGAAAACTTACTAACTATTTATAGTAATCTTATTGAACCTTCTTGTCGCAGTTCTAATAAGAACATAACCCGTACTAATGTGGTGTCATTTTTTCATTAAACTCTCACTCATTCAATTAGATCATTTATTTTATTATGTTATTATCTTTATACAACATCAAATTTAATTTTACCCTTAATTTTTGCAAATTGGATAATCAATAAACGTCTAATAAGAAAAAATTTCAACATTCTCCCCTTTGAATAAATATTAATTACCGTATCTATAATAAAGAAAAATAATAGAAGCTATTATTATAATGATATTATATTGCTCAACCTTATTTAATTATTTTATAAAAAGATAATCAAAGCCCATCATTGGGTCCCATAAGGCATTTGTTGTAGAAAAATATTAGAAGCATGTTTCATGTTCGATATAGATCTAATACAGTTACGTATATCTAATTACCTTACTAACATGTACTAATTTAAAATAGACAAATATGCTCTACCTCAACTATACGCCAAACCATATTAGAGAAAACTTCTTATATCCCTTTATATATCATAATACTCGTACTATTTCGAGATATTTGAATGTTTCAAGAGACATAAGATTAAAGTGAAATCATAATATGTCTAATGCCCTATCATATGCTTCAGATTAATCAAAATTTTAATATTTTCAAATGTATTATGACAATATAAAATAATACGTATCATTGAGAATAAAATGGTGATCATCATTATATATATAAACGTGTTTTAGAAAATTCTTTAGTCAAGGAAAGAGGTTCTTGCTTGTCTCTAAGCTCTTGAATGCTTTATATGGTGTCTGTCTAGAATCTTCATATTGAACTCAATTTTTTCTTCCTCTTTCTAGTTGGTGAGTATTGAGCCTGTGAATTTGGCTAGTTGTTCCAATTATCCCTTTTTTCATCTCTCTTTTTTGTTCTCTGCACTTCTTCTTTACTTCTCCCTCTCCATAATCTGTAAATTCCTTCTATGGTTCATTCTCTTACCCTCTTCCCTGTTCCATTTCAATGCCCTAACTTAATATCAAACTTTATTTTCTCGACTTCCTCCTTTTCTATTCCCACCTAGTTCTTTTACCACTTTTGGTGATAGATTCTTAACTTTCTACTCTACTGGATTTTCTTTACTTTGTTTTCTTTTAAGGAAATATGTATCATCCTTAGCCACATCTAGATCCCCGTTCCTTCCCTCCTATTATACCAAAACCCTCCCTTCATCCTATTCGATCTTTTGCTATACAATCTCCTCCTAACCAGCAAGCCCTTTGTCGAGAGCTCTCAATCACTTTAGTGTCTAAGCTACTTTTTAGGAGAACCTAGAGTCAAGTGCTTAATGAAACACAATAAAACTAAAAATGAAGTTTAATGACACAAAAAGTGGAGTTTTTAGACACTTTTTTGTGTCATAAAAATAATTTTAGATGCTTTATAAAGTGTAAACAAAAGTGTCATAAAAACTATTTGCAACAGTTTTCTTAGAAACATAGAAGTGTCAAAAAAACATACATTTTTTACGCATCTAAGTGTTGAAAATCTAAGCGTCGAAAATCTATTTACGCATAGATGCCTCGAAAAAACATACATTTTTTAATCATCTTACTGTCAAAAATCTATTTACACATAGATGTGTCAAAAAAAATACATTTTTGATAGTTTTGTTAAACACATAAATGCTATTTTAGACACTTTGTGTAAACTTTTAGATTCTTTTCTCTATCGGCGTCTTTTACTTTTAGACAGTTTTTTACATCGAAGAACTCCACCATTTTTGAGTTAAAAAATAATCTTACAATTTGCTTTGTGCATCTTTTTACGATCACTCACATACATATTATTATAATAAATTTTACAAATTATTATAATAATATAAAATTCAGTCCGTTAAAAAGATGTCGGAATAAGTCTACCAATTTTAGCATTTGCATAAAATGATAACAAGTTTGATATTACTACAGCTACATAGGAATCAAGTATATCTTTATGAAGTTCAAATAAGGAACAAAATCCACATCAGTAGAAGTAGTTGTTCTAATAAAAACTTGTCTAAAAAATGTATTACAACAATTTGACAAATTTATATCTAATTACTAAGTGTATTTTCAAGGGCAATAAGAAGTAGTGCTCCCAAAAGTAAGCATATTCTGTGGCCCCAATCCCCAAACATCACCGCAAAAAGAAATGGAAATGTAATGATAGCGTAAATCACAGGATTCGCTTCTTTATATCTAGCAACACTGCCAAATAAGCAAAAGTATTAGCCTTTTGATCAGTTTAATGGGTAGAAAACATGGCAGATCATATCAGATAAAGGTTTATCCAATAGTATAGCAATATATAGCATCAAACAGAGAAGACCAAAAAGAAATCATTATGCACTAATGCTCTCAAAAATTGATGCCTTTACAATTACAGATATATAGTGATTTAAAAGAACAAATGCACAGATATCTAATTGTTAGTTGAAAACTCTATTAGAACAAATGGATTAGTTAAAGGATGTCCACTTGTGAACTGCTGTCAAATGTTGCACGTTGAAGTGCCCCCTGAATCTGTCAATCATAAAACATGTTTCATTGAAAATTTAGCAAAAATTTTAACTAAGTGCCAAAGTTCGATAACAAATGAACAATATTTGGAAAGAAATCATATACGGTACCTGCGATCTTGCAGATATAGGGCACCAACATTTTTTCGTTACATCAAAATTAAGCATATTTAATGTGTCATATACAGCTTTCTCCCGACTTACCTAGAAAGAAGAGGCATTCAATATAATGATGAACATGCCTTCTATTCATGGTTATCGTCTTCAATTTGTAAGCATAATCAAAACCTATAACAACAAAAATCAAGAAAATACATCAAAACAGAAAAGTGTAACAACACATGGTTAACGCAGAAAACAACATTCTAATATAATAAACTAGGATAGTGTATCATACTGAAGAATGAAGTTAACAACAGTGT
This sequence comes from Erythroxylum echinodendron, assembly GCA_027575705.1. Lineage (NCBI taxonomy): Eukaryota > Viridiplantae > Streptophyta > Magnoliopsida > Malpighiales > Erythroxylaceae > Erythroxylum > Erythroxylum echinodendron. The sequence continues at coordinate 15,660 of JANZXR010335722.1, read as the reverse complement.
ATCTTTATAACAATACACTTACTTCTCTGGTTAATTGCCTCTGTTTTGTTACATCTTCAAGAAGAGGATAGCAATTTGCCCTAAAATCTTTGTTCTTACTTGTTCACTTGAGAAGAAAACTACAAATACTGTTTTCTCAACCTGTAACAATAAATGATTTGGGAATCAATTTCAGTGTACAAAATCATTCAATGTGTTTTGATAAAAGCATGTCACAGATGAGAGGAACAAACCATTTCAGTTGACACAGGGTTTAACTGCAAAGCAAACAAAGAGAGAACAGAAAGTAAGTCTAAAGAAAGAATAATCTTCCATTCATTTTCAACACTTTCCTAATAGCCAAAGGTTATAACACATTCATTTTCAATCTCTACACATAATTTTTCAAATGGTAATGAAATTGATTACCATTTTTCCAAGATTATTCTTTCTTTCGACTTGTTTTATTAGAAATTAACTTCCTCTTATATGTGGAGTTGCAGGGACAACTTATGCTTTCCCAAAGAGAAATTTTCATAGACTAGGATGTTGTAGAGGGAGCTAAACCCATCCCATCTAGAACTCATGATTTGTTATATAGAGAAAGTTCTAACTTTTGACCGTATTCTTACACATCAATGAAATTCATTAAAATTTTCATGTATCTCCATTTTAGGAGGAAGAGGAATGGTTCCTCTACAAATAGGATCCACATTCATTCCTCCACAATTTAAAATCTTCATTATGATTTTTTTCTGACTACTTACCTTTAATTACAGTTAACTTACAAAAAGAAGTTGAACAAGTCCAAGAAGAAAGCATACCCATCCACTTCGATTAGCAGCATCACCACATTCCACTTTAAACTTTGACAAGTGACTACCAACTTCCCCAATAGTTTCTCTTTGTATTTCAGCCAATGATGGCTTGATCTCCACTAAGCTGTAGAAAAGAATCATTTCAGAACAAGATCTGTAATACTAGAATTGGAAAAACAATTGCATACCAAAACAAACATAGAAAGAGCAGCATGATTGATGAATATCTAACAATCAAAATAGGGTATGTGAGATGTCTGCCATTTGAGTGTTATATTAAACTCGTAAAACATGAAACTTGCCCAGTTATATGGAGTCCTCTAAATTAGTAACAGAGGACATTTAACATATCAACATGTCAAAATTTAGGTTTTGAGAGATTAAAGGTTTATATGTTAAGAAAATAAATAGCTTAATGTTAATCCCACTATTTAATGCGATAAATCCAACCAATGCAACCAAAGCATTCATAAATAAGCAGATTTATACCATCATGTTATCAACTGCACTTATCTTTCAAATAGTCAATAGCAATTATGAACCCTAACTTCTTGCCAATCAGAGTGAATATTTATGTTGAATTTCTCAAATCACATACCAAAGGAGAAAAAAATGGTTTTGGGGGACCATTCTTCAACCTCTTACCAATCGTACCTTTAAATTAAAGGACCGCCCGAGTACAATCGTCAAGTAATAGGTGTAATTAGAACTTGTGAGCTACTTTCAATTATGCTATGATTCGAAGATGAATAATTAGCAAATGTGATGTCCAATTAGTATCAGTGAAGAACATGGCAGATTAAGATAATCAAAATAATTAAAACTTTTCTTGAGGAATTTATGGAATAGCCAAAGCTCAAAATAAAATTACAATTGTTAAAATCTCAATTCATCTAAAAAACACATATCTGAAACCACCAATCAATAAATTATAAATCTGTACAAAAACAAAGTCAACGATGATCAATACAAAAATCACGAAGAAAACGTAAATCGAAGCTGCCAATTGCGAAACTGACACAAAAATCCACGTTTTTAACACCAAAACAAAACCCTAGATAGCCATTGGAACATTTGATAGTGTAGTCGATAGTCAAATGGAAAAAACAAATTACCAGGAATAGGATCAAAAATTAAGTGATGCAAATCGCAAAGTTAGAGAAATCCAAGACAGAATAAAAGTAAATGGGGGATGAGATCAATAAAAGAAGGAGAAACAAGGAATATATTTAGAGCTTAAGGAGCAATTGAACTGGTATAATAGATGTCGAGACCCATTATTTTTATCCTATAAGTTAGAAGAAGAAAAAGAACAGAGAAAAGTTGAATTCTATTCAATTTTGAAAATTCGCAGTTTTTATTCTCATTGTCTATGTAACATGTAAAATTGTTTTTTTAAATCTTACGGTAACAAGTTTAATTAATAAAAATAATCTTTTTGTAAAAATATAAAAAGAATACGACATAGAAGGTCCTAGGACTAGGGTTATTCTTGGATGCATACTTGCCACAAATTATAAAAGACGTCAATTCTTATCCTATCATTAGAGATTTTAGAAGTTTTAGATTCTTTTTTAGTATATTTTTTAAATAAATTTTTTTGTCCTAAATAAATGTCTTAAAATTCCACTAATTCTTGGATTATTTAAGACACTTATTAGATGCGTCTAAACATAAACATCTAAAACCTCCTTATTTTATTGTTGTGACATTTGGTGTTTTATCCCTATAATACATTCCCCCTAGCTCAAGGGATATCATAGTTTCTCTATCTTTGAAGTCCTTCAGGAAGGAGTGCTAAAATGGAGCTCTTGTTTGATAGGATTTTTCTAGGAAAAAAGACCTGCAATTCCTTTACTAAAAGCTTAGCCATATAGATTACTTGAGGTACTCATCACGAGTAATAACCTTTTCATCTTCAAATTCAACTCTAATGCAAAAGCATAAAAATTGCTAGATAATTATCCCTAACACTTTAACAACAAACCAGTTTTCTTTAAGAAATGGAATCTAGGTGTAAATTCTTTAGATATAAAAAATAAAAGAATCCCCCTCTAGACTAATTTCTATAAAGTCCTATTTAAGTTATGAACTACTAAGGGTTTAAGTTATATTGGAAGACTTATATTAATAGATGAAGCTAAAACTACTCTTAAAAGAATATCTTATGTAGGGATTTGTTTACTACTTCATAGGAAATAGTCACTCCTAAATGTTGTCCCTCTCATAAGAATGAATGAGAATGGGGATTTGTTTGAAAATACTATTTAAGTTCCTCACTAGTGTGCAAGACCATGTTCCTCCAAAAATTGGTGATATTCTATATGATTTTTCTTGGAATGACCTCTAATGCTTGAGTAATATCTTCCCAATGTCCAATTTACATGAATGCCTAAAAAGATTTGAAAATATAAGTAAAAGGACATAATTTGGCACTAAAATTATTTGTATTTTTCCTACACGTTAAATATTCCTATATATAAAATTTTACTTGTCCTTAAAAAAATCAATTAAATCACTCTTAATTTAAAAAGGTAGCAAGTCCAATAAAACAAACAGATTAATCAAGACTATCTGTCATTTATTTTATTCCATTATTCATCACTAATAGCTCTTATAGGCAATGGTTAGTTCTAAGAGGCCCTAGAGTAAGTTGGCACAAATTGATTTGGTGTAAACATCTATTGCCTAGAACTTCATCCCTTTTAGGTTGGTAGTTAGAAACAAAATGAGCACTAAGGACATGTTACAATATTTGAATATCCAAAATACTTGTGTCTTATACCAAGCGAGGGTACAAAACTTGATCATTTATTTTATCAATATAGCTTTTCCAATTCAATTTGCTATAAAGTTAAAAGGCTTTATAAATGGCATATTAGACTCAGGCACTACTGAATCTATGTTCCTATAGGCTTTTTAAGGATAACCTAGTTGTGAACTTGATTAGCTTAGGAACTTTTACACATGCGTTATGGAAGCAGAAGAACAATCAAATCTTTTTAAAGAAAGAAAGAAGTGAAGTGGTGTAGGAGAATGTCATGTTAACCAGAAAGCAGCTTCTTCAAGCAAGCCAAAGTTTATAGTGACAATATAGCTCAAGCATAGAGGATTAAGTAATATGTTCTTTACATTCTCAATCAGTTGATACTGAAATAGAGAGGTAGCTAATGGTTGTATCCTAATGATGTTGAGATCGGTACTAGTTTGGTATTACTTACAATGTAGTTTGGGGGTACCCATTTGGAATCATATACTTGAATATCTTCATTTATTTTGAATTAATTTACCTTTTTAAAAAAATTACGTCAACTTGTCCTAATTATAACTAGAGAAAATAATAAATAGTATCAAAGAACTCTAATTCTACAACTTTTTGGTTCCAAGGCCCTTAGTTCCTGCAAAGTTTTGTAACAAGTTTTAGTTAAGTTTCACATGCAAGCTTGCTTCCTCATTGGCCTTAGTAGCCACAATCACCTCTCTAATCTAGTGGATAGTCTTAATTATAATTTCATCCTTTTCTAATTCTTAAACTTAATGCAAAATATTATTCCCGTCCCTCTATAATGCATAAATTTAGTAGATAAGGGAAGTTCTAAATAGGCTAGTGTCCTTTCCAATTCACCTAATCCAGTTGTTAGCCGATTCAATAATCAGGAACCAATATCTGGCATAAAAATTAATATATCCTGAGTCAAATATTAATCATAGTTTCTTGGACTAGTAGAAATTTTAATGTAATAACCATATTATTTGTCCAAAAATATAACTCACATCATTAAGTTGATTGATTGAAATCTCTTTCTAATTAAATACCATAAAAACACATTAACTTATTTTTGTGATTTTCTTTATTAGATTCAAATCCAACCTAGAAAATTTGTATGTTTCTATATTTAGGATTCCATATAAATCTTATTATTTATTCCATGATCTATTCATACATATGATATATCAATGCCTATATATAAATTTTGAAATTGAACTAAAAATGCTTTAGCAAATTTTAATTAAAACATAAGAAATAATCTTGAATAATTTATAACGAAATTTATGACAAATAGTTTTGGAGTTCATCCAAATTATATAAACCCTAATTTATTTCATATTAATATAAAAGAACTAATAAAAATTAATAAAGAATCTAGATTAAAAGAAATAATTCTCATGGATCTTGAAATCTTGAAGTTCTTCACTTTAATATTGATGGAAATCCTTTTCTTTTACTTAAAAATTGAGCCTTTCTTGTCTTAAAATGTTTTTTTTTGGGCTCTTTAACTACATCCCTTCGTCATAATAGCCTCATAATCTTCATATATAAAAAGCCATAGAAATTTCATAACATAACGCAAATATGAGTCTAATATAAATCGATATCGGACCTATATTACTCTCATCCACTTTTATTTCCCAAACTTTAAAAGAACATCGCTAATATAGATCTGTGTTAGAACTAAGTTACTTAATCATGAACATATATTAGACAAAACTCCTTGTTAGAGATCCATGTTTGGAATCCTTCCTTTAAAATCATGCTAAATATGTTTCAAATTAACTCCAATTTTTTAAAATTCGTTCTTCTCTATTAAGGAGTTAAAATAAGGCCTAAAAATAAAATATAAGCCAAAATGTGTTCCAAATCCTATAAAAATATTAAAAGACAAGTAAAATACTCACAAAGTCATGTTAAACATATATTTTAATTAACACTTATCAATAAACAAATGTACCTATCATTGGTAAGTAATATAATAGTAAGTAGGGGTCAAATCCTATAGATTAGAAAGCCTAACACCATCAACTAGTCTAAAATAATAAATAGAAACATAAATTTTATGGGTTTTTGAATAATGAAATATAAAATAAAAAGTAGATCCTAGATAAAAGTTAAGAAAATCAACGATAAGAAATTTTTTTGAAAAAGAATTAAATCAAATAGTTATATTTAGAACAATACTTTTATTTGGTAATTTTGACATCATGATTCACTAACCTAGATTGGATATATTCTAGATCAATATGATCTCTTAGACACTTATACCACTTTCACTAGAGCTAGAGCCATATACTCTCTAGTTGCTTAATTTGTATCTCTACCGTTATTATTAACGCCCCTTTAAATGCATTATGCTTTATAAAATCTATATTCTTTAGATTAATATGATCTCCTAAATACTTAACTACATTAACTGGAGCAAGAGCCATCTACTCTTTAATTGGTTAAGTTGTATCTCTACCGTTATTAACACCCCTTTAAATGCACTATGCTTTATAAAATCCCATGGAAGGTTTCATTACTCTAGAAATATAGTGTAGCTCTCTCACAAGTACCCTTTATTTAATTCCCACTACCTAAGTCGTAGTCCATTCACAAGCCATCTCTCTTGAATATTCTATAAATGAACTTAAATTAAATTTAAATGTCATCTTAAATAAATTTGAATTAAGATCAATTAAAGATAGTTCAAAGAAATATATCTTATTAAACAAGTTAAATCAAACTAATCTAAACGAGAATAACCATTAAGGTTTTTCCTATCTAAAAGTAAAAATTGAATTTATCCACAAAAATATTCAAAAATTAAAAATGAAAGACAAAATTAGAGAATTATCTTAAAAAGCTTGATCAATTAAGATGATGTCTGGATTTTGATTTTCTAGTGAAAAAAGTTTAAAATTGACTTTCTAATTGTTTAGAAGCTTCCTAATGGCTAAGCCTAGCTTTTGGTAAAAAAGTTTTCTAATATATGTTTTCTCCTAAAGTCAATTAAATTCCTCTAAAAATTATGTTTTTATCATTTAAATACGTTTTGATCTACTTAGAATCCTCACTGTTTTCTCTGTTTAATGAATAATGCTTATTTTTTGATGGTGTTAATAAATTATGGATTTCATTCTTTCTTTAAAAGTAATGTACAACATCTAGCATGAATGCTTCTTTAAATCATGAATCTTTCTGTTTCTTCTTTAACTTACATATAGTCCAATGCATAACTATGGCTTAGGTCGTGTCATTTGTGTTAGCATAAAGGCATAGGCTAGACTGTTTTCTTTCAAGAATTATTATTTTCTTTATGATTTTGCTTGTAATAGCATCCAATTCTTGAATGATATTATCGCAAGGTTCAATTTTCATAATTATTTGAAAAGATACCAAAAAACTACGTAACCAAAGGTAATTTTTAGCATTAAAATCAAGCAAAATATTTAAGAAAATATATACATTTTTCATATGAATCCATAATCTTTGAACTCTTTCTCTAGATGTGATGTAATCTCTTATGTCACAATCTGATAATTATTCTATTATCAAAGGTCTTTTGGCAACAACTTTTCAATAACATACGTTAAAGCATAAAGTTCATTAAGAGTCAAAACAAATTTTATATAATATATACAATAAAAACAATTTACCACTTTCTTTGTATCAAAAGATAAATACATAATAATTTTTTTTGAAAAAATTATAACCTTTTTTATCTAAAATAAAAATAAATAACAATTTGTTAAGGAGGTATATTGAATACATTATGCAAATCAAATTTAAATCTATGATCAAGATTTAAACAAAAAACTGCTATAATGTCTACATCAACTTCTTCTCCATTACCAATCATCAATTTTAGCTCATCTTTATTTGGCTTCCTCTTAGTTTTGAACCCCTGAATCATGGAAACAATATAACTAAAAGCTCTACTATTCAGTAATGAGAAACATAAAGACTATAATAACATTAAATTCATGAATAATAAGAGCCAATAAGTTATTACTTGATTGTTTCTATTTTTCTTTTAAAGCTTTGTATTTTATATAGACATATTTTTTATGATCTTTCTTCTTATCAAATAAATATCCCATACTTTATCTGATATCTTCATGCATACTACTTATTTGACCTAGTTTGTTAACTAATATATTTCTAAGAGTTTTACCTTTAATTTTTTTATTTTTACTTTGGTTTAATGGTTATTAAAGGTTTTCTATATGGCATTTTTTTAGTTTTTTTTCCTCAACCACACAATAGGAAATAAAGGAATTTATGTCCTAGTTGTCATCCCATCACTACAAGAAAAATGAAGTTTAGTGACAAAAATTTCCGATGGAAAACCTACACATTTTGTTGGTAAGCTAAGTTAGTGATAGAATTTACCGACAGACAAAGGAGTAGGAGAAACGACCATAAGTAATAATTTGTGACGAACCACAGATTGCCCATCACAAATTTACCGACGAACATTTTGTATTACCGTCGGTGAATATACCGACTATTATTCTGTATTGTTGGTAAGTTTAGCGACGGAAAGATTGCTTCAATCGGTAAATTTACTGATGAAAAAGATTTGTCCGTTAATAACCTTACTGGCAAAATTGGTTATTCAGTTGATAAATCAAATAGATTTTACCAAGTAACTTTGTTCTTTCGTGGATAAATTTACTAAAACTATTTTTTATAATTTTTCCCTGCATTTAATTTTATTTGATGATCTTATGGTTGATGCATAATTTATACAGTTATCAGTTATCTGTTGATAATATTTTGATTTGTTTCTACACTTAATTTGTTAAAACAGAAAGTTGATTGATAACATAAAGTAAAAATTATCTTAATTGATAATAAAAAATTATTTTGTACTTAATAAGTATTTGATTCATATGAAATGACTATAAGTATGCTATTCATTTGGTGACCGTGGATGCTTTGATTGCTGCGATGAGGTGTTGCCCCTCCCTTTCAATGCATTCACCTCATTACGAAGCTGAGCTATGTACTCCATCGACTGTTGCAACTGAGTTGCCAATGTCTATACTGTGCTTCAAAGCTCATGGACTTCATTGGGTGCGGACTGCTTACTAGATACTGCTGTACTGGATGTGAAGGATTAAAAATAACATGTGTTTGCAAATGACCTAAGTCGAATATTCTTCAAATAACGGTCCCTACTACCCACTGCATGAAGATAGGTTTGACTCTCATCAACATCTTCAGACTATTGAGACTGTCGTTGAATGTTTTCTTGTATTTGGTCCTATCAGAAAGCAATGTTTATGTTAGTAAGTGATAATTATTAAGTATTAATATTAAAGCATAAATTTCACATACATTTAGTTCTCTACATCGGGTGTTGATGAAGGTCACATCGTAATGCTTCTTAGTGTAAGTGTGCAAAATGAGCTGACGGGGTGTAGGATTCGTGCTGATAGTGTTTTCCTGCATTAGAATAAAATGCTATAAGTGAACTACAATTTATAAAAATTTCGGCATAATTTCCCCTATTTTTATGATATTTACCCCCTATTAAACAAAGAAAGTAACTCAACAATACAACCATATATGGCACCAAACATTTATAACATTATCATTCTCTATAATACACATATTTTCATTCCAAAATTTACACATCAAATTAAATTGAAATACACCAAAGTAAAAAAATCAGAATACAAATGTAAAGTATAGATACTTACAAGTCTTTCTGCATGCTCGTGGTGGGTAATAGATCCTCTAATATATACGGGAAAACTCTCTTCTCCCAGCCCTCTATGTTTATTGGTAGAATTACACTCTGAAATGGACATTGCCTTGGGTGATGTCTAATACTACTACCAACGACTCCATATTTATTCAGAAATATAAGGCAGTCTTACACTAACCTTATGTATCATACCAACAAAGTCTCGATAACATGAATGTACTCGTCTCTTCTATACTTTATAAATGACTGCGTCAAATTCAGAATCCTAAAAATATTCTTTCTGAAACAAAATAAAAACACACGATAAGGACTTATAATGTAATATTTATCAAATATCATTGGTTGTAAGAATACATCAATTTATGCTTTGGATTTGTAGGCCTTGGCACAATCACTATCATGGACATATATGCCTCATTCAAACATATCCATGGAGGCAAATTATAAGGAGTAATTATGGTTAACCATGATGAATATTGATGGCCGGATTAACCAAAAGGTTGGAATCCATCCGTTGATTCTCCCAACATAACATTTCAACTTTCAGCTGCAAACTTATAATGGTTGCTATTGAAATGTTTCCATGCCAATGTATCTGATGGATGACTCATTATTCCATATTGCTGTTCGTGTTCATTATGTCATCTCATGTGAGATGCAGTAACATTAGAAACATATAGTCTTTGAAGTCTCGGAGATAGTGGGAAATATTACATCTGCTTCTAGGGTACTAATTTCTATTTTGTAAAATGTTTTATAGGCTTGAATCTAGATTGAACACAAAATTTGTACTTTTGTAATTCCACATCATCTCCCTAATACAACATTCATCCCAATTTACAATAATCAATCTTTTCAATAGGCAAACCAAGACCGCTAATAAGTTTCTTCGTATTGTAAAAACTATCAACTATTGCATGATCAAAAGGAAATGATTCATTATACCATCTAAGAATTTTATCAAAACTATGATCAGAAATATGCCCTTTAGAATTTATGTTCAATATTTGAGTAATTGAAGATAATTGAGTTATTGTCTCACAATTTGACCATAATTCTTGGTCAGTTGAGTGTAATAAGTCAAAAAATTGTTTTACATATAGATTTGGTTCTTATTCAACATTTTCTATATTTTCCTAAAAGGTATAATTGGCTAAATCATAAACTATTTGTATGTAAAGATTTTCATTTGCACACATATTATTTGTTTAAAATCTAATCGCCCCTTCAAACTCATCTACATTCACTGAAGAGTGTACTTCATTACCCTTTTGAGGTGCTACAAATCAATCGCTCCCTATATCGTGTCCACTCAAAATAATTTGGGACAAACATTTTTCTCAACAAATGCTCATTCACTTCATCAATAGGAAGGAAACAAATGTTTGCACTTTTTGCATGGACATATGATCTTTGGGCCATCTATATATGCAGGCTGAGAACATGCATAATGAATAAAAGCTTTAACTCCCTCAACAAACCAAGGATTAATGAAACCATCAGGTGTTAATCATCTATACGTTTAAGATCTAGCAACATTACTCATTTCTACAAAACTGCTAATTTCATAGTTAGTATCCTTTATGTTCCTTAAGTTTACATAATATCTAAACTTTACACAACATCCCCTAAATATTAATCAAATGAATTAATCACCTATAATTGATTTTAATGCTATGGTACGTAGCATTGTTTACACATGTGAATCAAGAAAGCAAGTTCTTGCTATGACTCTTAGGCTTATGAAATTGTTCACCGATAAGCCTCACGAGAGTTATATCTAGTTTTCCAGCCTATATATATACCGTCCTAGGAGTTTATTACGCAAAGAATTGTCTTGTCTATTGAAAGTATGAATTTCTTGTGTTAATATTAAGTTTGCATTAATCATATTGAAGTTGAAGTATTAATCAATTGAATTAATCACTTACAATTGATTTCAGTACTATAGTACGTGGCATTGTTTACACCTGTGAATTAAGAAAGCAAGTTCTTAATATGACTCCTAAGCTCGTAGAATTTTTCACTAATAAGTTCCTTTTCTTTTAGAATAAGAAAAAAAAATTTGAAGAGCGAACAAATAATGACATCCAAGAACAAATCCTTTTTTTCTCCAAGTCTGAACGCACCGAAATATGAAATTAAATAGTTAGAGCTATCCACATTCCACAATAGTTATTTGAAATCTAAAGCGAAGCCAACATTCTTAAATGAGTGAATTAATGACATTACTTAAGTAAAAGAAACCTGTTTTTCTATAATTGGAAAGAGAATGATGAAAACTAATAAAATATACCATTTTCTTTCCTTTATTGAATAAATGTGAGTGTATAATTCCTATGATCCTACAATTTAGTGATGTAATAAAGAACTGAAAACAAATGAAAATAAATAGGTTAATTTTAAATGGAATGTAAATAGCGCTTCTAATATGAATAATAAGTGTAGAATAATAAATTATGCTTATTTAACACATGAAAAATAAATCTTAAATTTATCATTGCATAGGAAACTTTAAAGTCAAAAAGAATTTTTAAGTATAAAGAGAATATATGAAAGATGTGTTACTTATATACAGGCTAAATCTCAAGTGCAACCTCATAGATATGTAGATTTGTTAACGGATTTTCTTTTAGGTTTATCTAGTTCTAGAAATAGTAAGGATTCAATATTTGTAGTACTAGATAGGTTTTCTAAAATACAACTCAATATAAGTCAAAAAATCAATGATGCATTCTACATTACTTAATTATTTGTTTTAATAGTTTTAACACAAGTGCATGAGGTAGTTGTAGCTAACAATGCTAGATCAATCCTATGAGAATTCTTTATTAATTACCCACTATCTATAAACTTAGCAAGATATATCAACATTTAAAGATGATTGGATAAATAAAATAAAGTAACAATTTAAATACTATTGCAAAGAAATAATCAAGAATATACCAAATTATGAATTAGCTAGATTTCTAGCCTCCGTTAGTTTTACTAACAATGCTTGGCACTAATAAGTACAGCGGATAACTAAATGATAGTACATGTAAATAAATGATAGTTCATAAATATTAAAGAATGAACTGAAAAAAGATTAATAGATCATAAAAAATAGTTTAATTAGCTGAAAAATTATACATATACATATATATTAGTACTCCGCCAACATAAAAAAGGCATTATACTTGAAACAAAACCAAAAAAGAAAATATCTCTACTAGTTTTTTAAATATAGGTATCTGCTTGAATGAAAACGAGAGGGTTTTTTAACCCACTTAATATTTTCAGCCTTCGTCAGTGTATTTGCGGAACTCTCGTCGTAATTAGGTTGGGAACAAAGTTCGGAGTGCCTCTTCGGATCACTTTGCGTATCGAAGTGATATCCTGCCGTCCGTTTTCTCTCACGATGGACACAAACAGAGGAATCTTTTATTTTCGTTTATTCTTCAAATACTTAGTATTATACGTTACATTGAGGATCAAGACCAATTATAGGATCATAATCAATATGTTATATATACCTCCAAATTGTTCATCAAATCACGCCATCCCCCAAGTCTGATGCTTGCCTGATCAAAACGTGAAATATATTCAGAATGAAGCAACCTAGGGCAAGTTTTAGAACGGTAGCCTTGGTTCTTACAGTATTGATAATGGCATCTGCAACCGTTATGGATGCTCGCAACTCCAAGCCTAGCGACAAACCTGACGATGGAGATACCATGCTTGGGGAGTTCGAGTTCAACCAGGGCCTGTGGCAAAGGGGTAAGGTTAAGAATATGAAGGCAACCTTAACCCTGAGAAACTTTGGTGGATGGATAGGCAAGAAAGCAACAAAATGTGAAGAAAAGTACTATACAAATTTCAGATATGTTGTGGCCATGCCATCAAAATGGTTCCAAAACAAGAAGAGGTGTAACAAATTAGTTGAAATTAAACGGAATGAAAGGTCTGTGACCGCTGAGGTGGTGGACGAGTGCGACAGTGGCAGCGAATGCAGGAACGATAGTATCAGTGCGACAGTTGCGGTTTGGAATGCTTTGAACATAGAATGGAGGGGTTCTGCAAATGCGGCAGTCGATGTCACCTGGTCCGATGCTTGATTTTGAATGGACAAACCGTCATCCATCTGATTGAGGTTGTTTCAATAAGATTGTTAATGCCTTTGTAAAGTGGCATTTGTATCCCAAGTTAATTTGTTCTGAAATAAGAATAGCTTGGACGTGCATTATCAAATTGGTAGTCAATAAAGATAAGATGTTATGCATTGTATATGAGATATTTATTTTTTTTCAAAGAAAAAAAAAAGAACGAGAAGCTAAAGTAAGGCAGGACGAATGGGCTTCAAAAACGAAAAATGTCATGTCAGAGGATCACAAGTTGCAATGGACTTGATCGCTATGACTTGCATATTATATCAACATAAATAACTCTTAAAACTACAGTTAAACAAAAATTTTACTGTTAATTTTGAGTAGGAAGGATTAGATGTAATGAAAATTCATGTTTACTTGAGTCTTTTTTGTTTGTTCCATTTCTATTAATATTGGATTAGAGTGGAAAAGGAAGTTTGGTGCATCATCTTTCAGTGACAAGTTTTTATTTTCAGGGAACCTTATTTCCTACTGTGAAACGCATGTTTCTTCCAGTACCCATCCTTGATTGTGCTTAATGTCTAACATAAAAGCAAGATAATGCTGTTAATATTAAATAAAAGACATGAAGCATAAGAGAATGGATATAAATACATACACACATGCAATTATATGCATCTGGTCTAAGTTTTGTAACGACAAGGCGCACAACACATCGAAATTTGCAGTTCATTAACTTCATGTGAAAGTTTCTTTTTAGTAAGGTGATTGTATGGAAGTAAAACTAATCTTTTTACAGAGATGAACTTCTCATGGAGTAAACACAAATATTATAATTAATACAGCAAATAGCAGCAGCTAATATCCTATCCATTTGAAATAATAGAAAAATCAAAAGGATTTTGTTTTGGACTTATGGAACTCTAATATTTAAGTAGTTGTCAAAAAGAATGAATATAAAATTCTATATAAAGTAAATGTACAAAACTAATTATGGGGATATAATGTCTGTAACATAATGCGGTTATCGAAGAAACATAAGCCAAAAAAAAAGGTGTATAGGGTAGATTTGAGTGGATCTATTTTTGTAAAAATTAAGCTAATTAATCTTAATAGGGCTTAGATAGACTAATTGTAGTTAAGCTATATAGGAAGACAGATTTGTATGAATGAGGCACAGCATCAAGGAAAGAATTGTTTATACTAAACTTTGTGTAAGTGTTGATATGAATTACGATTTAGTTAACGTGATATCATTGATTGAAGAAAATAAAATATAGTTTGAGGACTTTATAAGGTTCTCTTATTAATGAAGATCTTTCTTAATTTAATAAGAAAACAATAGAAATCCGCAACTAAGGTGTTCAAAAGAGGATACTATTTTGGTCTAATGAGTTTGGATCCCCTTGAGATGTTTAAAACACAAACTATGAGCAAGAATGATCTAATTAAAGGTGATCCCTCCTCTAACCATGATGAAGCAGTGAATTCCAAAGGATTGAATAATGAAAATAATATCAGTAAAGTAGCAATTAGGATGAGTGCTTCTATAATGAACAACTCTTTAGAGCTCAGTCTATTAGTTTAAAAGGTGATAGGTACTAGTAAGTAGGATCAAATTCAACTTAATACTCTGGATGATCTCTCAACTTCTAAAATGAATATTCTTAGAGGTCAAAAGAGTTAAACACCTGCAATTAATGAATTTAAAGTCAACAATAGGAAAAGACCTAGTAAAAAAATAGAACTAAGGAATTTACGAGTAATAACCTCTCTTAATGTCTATTCTCTCTTATAATGTGACAAGTTATGAATAGCCTAAAAAGAAACGTGTTCTTGTGGAATTTGTTTTTGAAATAAGGCCTATGTTAATAGGCTTATTAGAATCTAAGCTTAAGGAAAATAAGTGTATGAAGTTGCAATTTTTGGAGAAGCATCGACTTACTTTCACTAATAATCAATTTCATCATAATGGTTGTATAGTCATTGCCTATAATTCAAACAAAATTGATACATCACTTATTTTGACTACTTATCAAGTAATGTACCTCTAATAACCTTAATTCAATGGAGGACTAAATTCCTTATGTCTTTCATCTATAAGTCCAATCATGCATTTTAAAGGAACTTTTTCTGGGAAAAATTTAAGGATATCTATTCCTTTATTAACTCTTTATAGATTATTCTAGGACTCCTGTAACATCCCGTTTTCATAGAACGGGTTGGACCTGAGAAACAGGCCCAAGTGAGGTCAATCGGGGAAGTTAGGAAAACACATCTCATGCTCATGCATCTGTGAAC
>JANZXR010335698.1:0-25972 GCA_027575705.1 Erythroxylum echinodendron | reverse complement strand
GATGATATGAAGTATGAGATTTTCGGCCAATGGAGTGGAAAGTTATGATGTTTAGAAATTCTGTTGCTGTTTAAGATATTTTGCAGGCAGTCTCTTTGCAGTGGTTTTTACCTACCTTAGAGACCAAATAGGTTTTTGCATCCTTCATGAAGTTATAGAGCTTCCTTTTAACTTTGTATTGATACCAAATTTACAAATTTCGCAGTTCTGAGTAAGAAGTTATGGATGTTTGAAAATGGACTGTCGTTTTGAGGGGCTAATCTCGCAGCTCCTCAAGAGCGCGAGTTGCCCACGGTCGCTAGCGTGCTCATCCAGCGCGCGCCTCGCGAGCGCCCACATGCAACGCACGCATCACGATCGCGAGGCTGTCGCGAGCGCGCGCATCCAACGGGCGCCTCACGATCGCGACGAGGTCGCGAGTGCGCGCCTCGCGAGGCGATCGTGAGAGTGCGTATCCAGCGCGCTCTTCGCGATCGTGAGGAGGTTGTGAGCGCGAGTGTTTAGCCGCGCATCTCGCGGCCGTGAGACACTCGCAATGTGACGAGGTATAGGCGAAATTACTGATTTTTCCTTTTCGGATCCTGACCTCTTTCAACTATTTTGGCTATAACTTTTCTTTCCGACCTTCGATTGACATGATTTTCAAAGTTTTGGTTTTCTAAGACATTTTTCTACCTCTCCATCCCAATTTATAACTTTTGATATTATTTTTGAAATCTATGGATTAAATCAAAGTGAAAGGATTGGATATTTCTCTGAACAGACTTCAGTCTTTTGGTGATTTTTTGATCTGTAGAGCTCCAATTGAGTTGATTTTTTGTTGCTAAACAAACTAGAGTCATGGAGCTAAAATTTTCCTGAAGGAATCAAAGATCAATTTAGGGCCCAACAATTTCAGGGGTGATTCGGGTGTAGTATTTCAGTCTCATCTTGCGTTTAGCTAGGAAGTATTTTGGCCAATACTTCTTTATTTCTGAACCAAATTGAGTGTTTTGGTGACGTTAGAACCTTAAAGCAATGAGAAACAAATATTATGAAGAAGTCTTATTGAAATTCCTTTATGACCCCCCATTAATTCTGATCGGAGGTAAATGAAATGAGTTTGTTTTGAGGTTTGACATGTTGGGGAATTCCACCCTTATGGGATGCGCGTCCAGATGTCTCGTAGGGCGTCAGGCCCAAAACTCACCAGGGTGGGGTCCCAATAGATATGGTATCAGAGCAAGTAGGAGTTGGACTCCGATAATGGGGTCCAACATAAATTGTATGCTAAGAGAACAACAGGCCACATGTTATATGAAAGTGACAAATTGCCATATAGATTAAATCCATTTGTTGCTAAGCCTAGTCTAACATTACTTAGTTCTCTGGCAAACTCAGGATATAGCTCATCAAAGCTCTTCTAAGCTTCTCCATCAGAAGGATGAACCATGGTATTACTGTAACCTTTAGGCCTATCATTGTGCCACGTCATTTGTTTAGCGATCTTACTTAACATGAATAATCATTGTAATATGGAAGTTAATGGAAAGTACCGCAATACTTTATGTGGTATCTTCTTACTCCTGCCATCATTAATTCTCCATCTCGATGTTCCACATTAAGGACAACTTTTCAAGTCCCCATTCTCTTTCCAAAATAGGCAACAATCGTGCTTACATGCATGTATCGACGCGTAACCCAAACCTAGGCTCCTTAGAAATTGATTTGCTTCATAATAGGACTTCAGCAAAGATTTACAATTAGGTAATACATCCTTCATCAGAGCAAGTAACATGTCAAATGACTTATTGCTCCACTTATTGTATACTTTCAAATGAAGCAACTTTATTAAAAACGACAACTTTGAAAAGTTTGTACATCCCGGGTACAACTCTTCAGTTGCTTTAATCAACAATTTATGAAAGCCACCTATAATAGAATCTTCAACGCCTATGGGAGGACTCCTTCCGTCCTGATTAATTGGAAGATCATTTAATAAAGTACCCACATCATCAAGCAAATCTTGCATCCTATCATTCTCCTCATCACCATCACCTTCATTAATATCATTGCCTGTCCCATCTATGTCTACATTTGCAGCTTCAAGCCTTTCTTCCCTAGAGATAAATCTATATTATGGCAGTTCACCATGTAAAACCCAATAGGTGTATGATTGGTCCATGCTGAATTGCATTAAATGTTCAAAAACATGCTTCTGAGACCTCATATACCAATTCCTGCAATGTTCACAAGGGCATGAAATGTCACACTCTTTGCCCTTTTTTCCAACCACAAAATTCATAAACATCCTCACTCCATCAATGTATTCACAAGAAACCATTACACTATTCATCCAACTATTATCCATAGAGCAAGAAATACCTATTAATTAAATATAAGAATGAGAACATTATGTTATGTTAGTAAGAGAAGGATGAGGAAAGGTTTACTAGGTATCTAATTGACATTTATGATTGGCAATGGGGTACTAATTGATGTCCCCAAATTATTAGGTTAGGTTCTAAGAAATCTAACTACTTATGAGAGTTGTAGATAAAGAAAGGGCTAAACCATTTTTTAACAACTTAGAAAATTTAAAAGAAGGAAGATAAATCATAATTCCATTTATCAAAAATTTCCACTGCCATTTGACACTTAATTCTACCACCATTTATCAATTGTTTTGCTATTTGGTATTTTTCCTAGTGCATAAATATCCAAAATCTCATAAATTTCTCAAATTTCACTAAAAATTCTAAATGAATAATTTAATTCACCAAATCAATTTTTAAGGCAAAATATTCACTATTCACATCATAAACACATTAAAAATCAATTATACCAGAAAAATGTCAATGAATGCATGTATAATTATTTTACTGAGTGTCAACATTATTCACATGTATGAGTATGCCATATGATGCATGAAATGTGCTTCTAAATTCTCAATAAATTCTCATGAATAGAATCCTAGGATCCTAACCCTGATCATAGGATAATGGGATGTTACAATTTCTCCATACTATGGTTATGCTACTCATTATGTATTCAATAGCTCTTCCCCTTATTGCAATCAATCTTCGGTCAACTATCCCACACCCTTGGTCTACTGTATATCATTTAATCAATTGGAACAATTTGACTATAACATTAATAATCCACACAATTAATCCTCTCTTTCCTTTCCACTATCTCCATATCTCTTTCTCCAGAACCACCTACTAATGCCCATATTATGATTACTCATTCTAAAAGATATAACTATAAACCTATCTAAAAAGTTATCTTATTGCTAGTATTATCTTAAGCCATCAACCTATTATGAATATCATGACCCAAGCCCTAAAAGATCTAAAATAGGATCAAGTTATGACTAAAGAGTATGATGTTGTTATACAAAATGAAACTTGGTAAATTGTCCCATTTGATTCAATAACAAAATAATATTGGCTATAAATGAAATTTTAAAGTTAAAAATTTACATGATGACTCTATTGTGAGCCAAAAAGAATGAATACTTCCTAAAGGGTTCCATTAGCACCCTAGTCTTGATTATAATGATATATTCAATCTAGTTATCAGACCTACCACTATTCTCTTAGTTCTTAGTCTTCTTGTTAGTCATTGGTGGTCTATTTTTCAACTTAATGTCAATAATTCTTTTTTACAAGGTCATCTCTCTAAAGATGTTTATATGGCACCACCATGTTTTTTGATCATGATATTCCCATGTATATTGCTAAGTTGCATAAGGATATCCATGGTCTCAAATAAGCACAATAAGTCATAAAATTTTCTTGTAACATCTAAATTTTACCAAATCTCGTGTGGACACATCACATTTTGTATAACATCCTGCTTCTATACTAAGGGTTAGAACCCTAGATTTCTGTAAATGAGAAATGGCAATGAGAGATTAGAAAAAATTATTTCATACTCATGCATAATATAGCATACATACACGTGAATATGATTATTGCACACACAGTACAATGATTTGTTCATGCACTCATTTGACATTTTTCAGGTATAAATGAATGTTTTAATGTGATTATGATATGGATAGTGAATATTTTGCCTTTAAAATTGATTTGGTGAATTAAAGTATTGATTAAGAATTTTGGTGAACATTTAGGAAAATTATGAATTTCTGGATATTTTTGGACTAAAAAAATGTCAAGTAGCAAGACAATTGATAAATGGTAGTAGAAATAAGTAACGTGTGATAAAAGAAATAATTGATATATGATATTGGGATTTAATGACTCATATCATTTAAAATTGGGAGTTAATTGGATTAGAACTAGGAGACAAATGGACTAGCTATTTTTAAAAGACCAAAAGAGGACCATGAGAAAGTGACATGTGGTAAGTGACAAATGTCACTTGCCACACCACATGCTTTAACCTACGACACCCACATATGTTAAAAGACCATCCTTAGCTTTCAATCTTACTTTTACTAAATGCTTTCATCTTCTTCATTCACGATTCTTGCTCTCCATATTCACAACCTTGATTTTTGTTGACAATAAAACCACCCACTTCAAGATCCTTGTTGTCTTCTTCATCTTGCTACAAAAAGACCAAACCCATTCCTCTATGAGATTTGATGATCGTGTGATACATGGGAAAGCTAGGGTTAGGTGATTTTTGAAGAATCTTGGAGCTTAATTAAGTAAGTAGCCCTCTATTCTTTATGGGATGTTGTAAAAGAGATAAATATGGTGATTATTTTGAGACTAATGATTGTGATCATGAAGAAATATATATGTGCTGTAATGTGGGTGTAAAAGTAGGTTATGTTTTAGTGCATTAATGATATTCAGAGGTTATTTAAATGAAAATATGTACAATGATCATTTCTGATCGACTTATAGTGTAAATGATGTGGGGAAATCATGAAATAAATGCATTTGATGAATGTGTGTCTATAATATGTTTTGTTTTGTTATGAATGATCAATCATAGAATATTAGTTGTTTGTGATTGATATTGAGCTGAAATGGAAGTAGGAATGAAGAGCAAATAATAAGGACATAAGCTAGAAATGATACACTAAGAAAAAAAGGTGAACTAGGATGAAAATGATGATTAAGTGTGCTGGAGTATGTTAGATGGAGTGTTTTCACTAAATATGCATCTATATTTTGGCCATATATTGATCTGCAAATAGCCAAATGGGATGATTTTTAATGTAGATTGAACTAGAGACATATGGATACAATTTTCATGAAGGAATTGAATTTGAATTATGTCCTTAAGGATCTTAAACTTTGGCTTAAAGTTAAGAACTATGTTTTGTCGTGGTATATGAACAATCTGTAGTAATTTGGATATAACTTGCAGAATACTGAATCAAACTGCATGAATTTAATTTCATTAGAAACTTAATACATATAGGAACATTTTTTTAGAAGAAGGTACCTTATTTTCTAGGTCATAATGGTCGTATAAAACTGACCTAAAAATCTATCCTGAGAAAAACTGGAAAACTGCAAAATAAATGGGAGATTAGTTTCTGTCACAATCGTGGCAATGGATGCCACAGTTGTGGGCAATGATTTTTCATGGTAAAGTTTCGATTATGCAATGGTTGAACTAATTAATCATGAGGTATATAACTATGATGTTTTTAGACTTAATTGGGACTTAAAAGGAACATAATTTTAATGTTGGAAAAGTTGGTTAAATGCGTGATAAGTTTTGATTGATCTTGATGTTATACTTTAAGAAAAAGGATGTTTGATGGAAATGCATCTAAATATGAATGTTTATAATGTTAAATGAAGACATAACTTAGTGAATGAATTGTTTGATGCATTATGAATGAGGAATTATGGAAAAACAATATGAATTTATGAATGGAGAGATTAAGTAGGAAATGTGAATCAAATGAGTAGAGATTAGAGAGTTTAATGCAATAAATGGGTAGTGTAATTGGCATGAAATGAAATTGCATTAATGTGTATAAATTCTGGAAAATTTGGAGTAGAATTGATGTTTGTATAAGTGTTATATTTGTGTGGATGAAGGAAGAAAAATGCAGGGCACGATCATGGCTCTTACCCCACGATTGTGGCCTCACAAAATAAAGTTTCTATCATGATCGTGGCTTGGCCAGAAAATGTTGCTGTCACACCACGATCGTGGCCAAACCTATGGAGAAAAAGAGTTGTCTTTTGAGTGAAATTTGAACTAACCAATGCTAAGGGTGCTTCTATATGAGGTAATTAGGCTTGAATGAGATCTTAAGTGAACCTAGATGATGATGAATGAGGTGGGAAGTGAGTAAAGTGCATTAAGTACTAAAGAATGATTGAAAGATGTTATTAAATGATTATAAGATGTGAATAAATAATATATACCCGAGATTATCAATTTGAGCATGCATTATACATTACACATATACATATGTGTATAATTGAATGTTTATGTGATTGTGCAATTAATAATGTGTATGCAATATGCGTATTGCATAACGTTGATATATAGGATAGAACATCAGCATCCAATCGTTTCCGGATCATAGAAGCTAGCGCTAATTTAGAGCATACTATGACTCGACCTAGATGGTCTCACTTTCATTGTTTATTTTGTTTTAAAATTATACATTGAATTATGTGAAGTGAATGTATCGATTCTGGACAATAAATGTCCAAGGCATTTGATGCATATAAAAATCATTGTAAGTGCTCCTTGAATGTGAATTTGACTGAATAACTAATGTAAGCTCAAGGTTACACGCTCTAACTTTCAATATTTTTAACCTTGGTAATTACCGCAAGCACACGGGTTGTTCGCGTAGTACCTAAGGTGTCGATCCCACGAGGAAAGAAACTAGTCCTAAGTATAATGGCAGATAAGTCAAAAACCTAACAACTACTGCAGAAAAGTAAATCAATTGATATTCGAATATGAGAATTGAAAGTGCTAAAAGTAACAGAAAAGCAATCACACAACCAAACCAAAATCAACCTATAAATCACCAAGTAAGAGAAAGGGGATTTTAATTCGAAATTAAAGAAACTCAACCAATTATGTAATTATTGACTCAACAGGCCTAGATGGTCCTAGGGTGAATTACTCTCTCTCGAGTTATAATTCTTAACACTAATTCAATTTATAGGAATTTCGATCTCTCGATTCACAATCGACCTAAAAACTAAATTAGATCTAAAGTTGTCTACTAACCTATCGAGAACCTATGCTCGATTTCTCTTTACATGATTCTACCGGTTTGATTTAATCATTTACCAATTAATTCACCTAACTCTCGTTAGCCTAAATTGATTATTTTCACTTAGCTCAACCTCTTAGTCTATCACCAATTTATTAAGAATAGGACTTAAATCACAATCCAATCAATAAAACACAATTAATAAACTTCATTAATCTCAAGAATCAAATCCAAAGGTGAGTTTAGACATCAACTCAACATTCAACCAAACAAATCTGAACACCTATTTCAATTCTATACATGAATAAAATTGAAATAATGGAAATACTGTACGGAGCAGAATTCGGGACGGCGACATCAAGAAACCTTTTGCTCCGAAAAGTACTTCGCGTCAAGCTTTTCACCGTGTCTCTCTTCCTTTGTCTCCTTCCTCAATCGCTCAATGTCACCCTAGGTTTTCTCTCGGAATCGGTAGAATGAGAACTTTTTTGTTAAACTCTTGGCTCTCTCTCCTCACTCTGTTGACTATCACATCATATTCTATTTATATTTTTGAGTCTCTAGGTCGAAGTCGGGGTCAAAACGGTCTAAAAATTCATCCAAAACTTGAGTTTTTTTGTTAGCCCGATATAGTGCACGATCATGGCCTTGCCTGCCACAATTGTGGCCTGAATTGACGCTCTTTGTCACGATCGTGGCCTGTGTGCATGATCGTGGCCTATGCTTTTTGGCCTGGAACCTCTTTAACTCTTCCCGTGCTTCCCTGTTTACCCTGCAACACTAGCAAACATATCAAAGTACCTCAAAAATATACAATTTAAGGTTAAAGATTCAAACAAACCCATAAAAACACTTAAACTTAAAAACTAACCTAATTAAACCCTAAATACATACTAAACACTTAAAATGACATTAAAATATTTAACAAATCTAACCTTAAAACACAATAAAAATCACAACTATCAACATCCCCACACTTAAATGTTTGCTTGTCCTCAATCAAATAAAACAACAAACATATAACATCAAAGACACACAATGCAATAATGCGACAACGACTCTAATGTTCGTGAAATAAATTTAATCATGGACATAATCATTCTAATTATATCAAATCATTAACAAACAAAATGGGTGTCTAGGGGCTTTGACTAGATATACAACTTAATCGAGACTCATATGCTAACTTATGTACCCTTTTTAATTGTGCACACGCAGTAATAATTTTTTCAGTTTCTCAGACTCTATAACCATTACTAGGTATATTTTCATAAAAAAATCAAGCTTATTACAGGAACTGTATGTTTTTATTTTAAAAAATTTTCTCGATACCTAGTTTTTTACTCGGAGGTAAACATTTGTAACGAATGTCGATCCGGTTACTTGACTAGGTCATTTATTAACAGCTTGGTTGGAACGTTATTATAGCCTTTTTACACGAAAGCACACATTTGTAATGTGTGTCGATCCGGTTACTCAACTATTATCACGTGTTCAAATGACTACTAGCTCTATTCATAACTCGAAGGTTAGTGGAATAGTATTTACTTAAACTTTTTTTAACAACTATTCTTTCCATGTAAAAAAAATACTAGTTAAGCTACTTAGCAAAAAGGCCTCAAATTATGAATGAATGTGACAACTTTGAGGGAGCTAAATTTACACTAATTCCTAATTATGTTGTATATTTATTCAAAGGCTCCCTAATTCACTAATTTCGCAAGCTAATGATTATTAATAACCTAATAGATTGTCCAAAATTAAATGAATTTCACTCAAACCTTAGCCACTGACACATTTACACATTTCACACAATGTAGCCTACTACTATCATACGATATGCAACGTCACATGAAAAAAAACACAGAATCCCCCCCTACAATTGAATAATACATTGTCCTCAATGTGAGAAGAGAACACCCACGGCTTATACATTACGGAAATGTGAAGATAGGAACATATATACATTTTTTTTAATAAGGAAGGTTAGACTTGACTCCTAAGGAGATGGAGGTGGTGGTGGTTTAGGAGGTGGTAATTGGATGCCCTGAGCTTCAAAAAACCGATGAAGTCTGTGAATCTCACGACTCTGGCATCTTTGTGTACGCACCATTTCCTGTAGTGTTTTGTTGGTTTCAGTTAGTGTATCTAAAACCTTGGTCCAGCGTTGGTTCTCTTCTTCATCTTCTTTTGATTCCTCGATTGTTGAGTCCTTTGCTTGTCGATGTAGAGCAGAAATCGAGCTTGCCTGACCCGTCCTGGTCTGCACATGTGTCTTTTAATTAATTTCCCGCAGACTCATGTTGATAGAGTGAATGATCTCAGCCCGATATAGATGTTCAGGGTTGAGGAATTCGGGTAGATGCATTGTTAATCTCCTCCAATTCACATAAAAATGCTCTGCGATGGCAGACACCAGGTACCCAGATGGTTGCTCCACTTTTGCGAAACTGTA
Source organism: Erythroxylum echinodendron (assembly GCA_027575705.1). NCBI lineage: Eukaryota > Viridiplantae > Streptophyta > Magnoliopsida > Malpighiales > Erythroxylaceae > Erythroxylum > Erythroxylum echinodendron. Next base: position 16,355 of record JANZXR010335698.1, on the reverse strand, counting down.
GTAAGAGCATTTAGCATATGCCTGGATGTGCATGCCAGAATACTGTGATCCATGCACCACTGTAGAAACAATTACTTAGTGGAACATTTGTCAGTCTATGATTTGTCAAAGACCAGCTAACACATAAATTTGTGCAGCAGTAAGTTTTCATGGGAGGGTATGATGTTGTTATGAGCAGTTTTGGCATAAAAACGCTCCACACTAGTGAGCTCGTGCCAGTATTGGGAGGCACAGAAGTCATTATGTTGGTCAACAATAGTAGATTCGGGGAATCAACATATTTCACACATAATCTCTACCATTAGCTTATATGCTCGCCCTATCAATCGGAACCATAATTCTTTGATGTTCTTGGGGTTAAAGGACAGGGATGTGAAAAATTCTAGGGTCAGCTCCTCATAAATGGGGAATTGAAACATGATGAATTGACCCCACCAGATCCTCTCTGCTAAATTTTCTATTCGCTCCCGCACCTCTATCCTATCCAGTGTATCAAAATCAAAATATTTAGGCACAATTATATGCGTAGAGTGAAGAGAATGAAAACGAGTACCTTCCTCCTAGGATATGGGAAATGAAGCTCCAAAATCTACTACTCGGTTCTGCCTCCCCCGTCCCCCAACTTGTTGTGCACCGTAAGGCTCTTGTCAGGTGATTTGCTTGATACAAGGCATGATTAGGTTGAATTTGGGAAGTTGTCGATGGAAAATTTCTAGAGAGATGTTAGAGCATTTGGAAGTTGAAATTTTAAAAAGATAAAGTAAAAATGAAAGTGAAGGTGAAAGTTAAGTAAGAATTGAATAAATAGGTGTTAAAAGGGTAAAATGGTAAAGTTATCACTTAAAATTTGCATCTCCCCCTTTTTGTTCATTGTCGTAGGCCATGATCGTGGCATGCGGCGTACCATCGAAGGACTTTCTAAGTTGTAGGCCATGATCATGACCTGACTGGTCAAGGTCGTGGCCAGTGCCTATAACTTGATTCCAAGACCTTCTTCTTCCTTTCCTTCTCTCAGTCAATAATTCTTCTTCACTTCTTTTAATATACTGCATACTCTTCCCCATGACTCCGAAATCCTATTCCTCTTTTTGCTTTTATTCATGCAATCTAAAATAAACCTAACTACGAATTTCAACTAATCTAACTAAATTCAACGTGAACTAATTTTTCCATAGGTTTCCTCCCATGCAACGCTTCTTTTAACGTTGGTAGCTTGACGTTTCTTTTAAGCTCACGGTGGTTTGAATGATTGATTTGATGGTAGCATCATTATTAATCTCAAAGTCTAAATGTTTGCTACCATATTGCGACTACCACCTTCCTTGGAATTTTCTTTACCTTGCCTTCTCCTTCGCGAGCCCTTCTTTCAGAAGAATTTTGCAAGATTCTCAATGTCTTCCCATTCTCCTCGAGGTTCTAGTTTGTTACGAACCGCTAGAGTTAAAAGACCTCCGTATTCTCTAACAGTCACTTTGAAGGTCAATTGCTCCTTTCCTACTCGTAGAGTTAGTTTGGCCCCATCTACATCGATAATTAAGCACACAGTGGCCAAGAATGATCGTTCAAGAATCATCGGAGTATCCTCATCTTCATTGATATCCAAAATATAGAAATTCGTGGGAAAGATAAAGTTACCAACCTTGATCGGCACATCGTGTATAATCCCCATCAGTCTTAGCGAAGTTCTATTAGCTGTCTTAACCAAAAACTTTGTGGGCACTCGCTCTCGTGACCCCAATTTAAAACTAAAGGTATGTTTAGTTGGAGGGTTTGGAATGGAACGTAACGTAACGTAACACACTTCCATCGTTTAGTTAAGGGTTTCATAATGGAATGGAATATAATGGGATGGAAGCGGAGGGTTTTATATTACGTTCCATTTCATTCTAAACAGTGAAAATATGAAACCACCAAATTGGGGGGTTTAGGATAGAATTTAAACTAATAAATACATACTACCTAATATACCTTCAATAATTTTTCTTAATACCAATTATTTCTTTTAACCCTAACCTCTTGTATATAATTAATAATATTTTTATATCATTTCTCCTTACCCTAATAATAATATTTTTATATTATTAATAAAAATTGTGTATAGTTAATAATAAAATAATAAATTTTAATAATATTTTTATTAATGAAAATATAAAATATAAAAAATATTCTTCAATTATTTATATATATTTCTATATAAACAAAAATATAAATAAATAATTTTAAATATAAATCACATATAATAGAATAAAATTTATTAATTAATTATTAATAATAAATTGTATATAATTAATAATAAAATAATAAAACTTTTGTTAAAATTTTTATTATTTTAAAATAGAAAATAAATAAAAATTATTTGTCATGGTTATGCATGAGTTTTTAATTGGACATGATTTCTGTATTAAAATCATAACGTTAAACCTTTTGTAACAACCATTTTAATATCAGGGGTATAATAGTCATTTATTATACATTATTTCCATTTCATCTATCTTCCAAACAATGTTTCACTATGTTATATTATGAACCCTTCCATCCCTTCCAAACAATGTTTCACTACGTTACATTACGAACCCTTCCATCCCTTCCAAACAACTTTTCATTATATTACATTCTATTCTATTATAAATCGTTCTCTTCCGTTCTATTCCGTTCCATTAATTAACATCCAACTAAACAAGCCCTAAGAGTGTAGGGCATCGCATTTATACTTGCACCTAAGTCTGTGAATGCCCTATCTATGATAATCTTATTGATACTGCAGGGAATGAAAAAGTCACTTGGATTACCCATTCATTATGTTGGGCACGGTTTCCATCATTTGCTCCTCCCCTCTCTCTGTGACGGATTCTTGTAATTTTAAATTGGCATGTATCCATTCCATCACCTCCTCGATTTGGTTTGGTTTGATTTCTTGTAATGTTTGTGCTTCCTCCTTTCTAGCATATAATTCCTTTTTAGCAAAGAATTGGTGCGGAAATGTCTGTCGAGTTAATTGCATCAATTTGCTAACAATCTTACTTGGAACATCATCTTTAATTACTTGACTTTCTTCCGTGTCCACCTTTTCTGACTTCTTGTCTTGATTCTGACTTATAACCATGATACGCTCCTTTGGGTTCGATTCGCTGTTGCTTGGAAGAGTTCCAGCATTCCGAGTCGACATTGATTCCGCAAGCTACCCCACTTGGACTTCTAAGTTATGGATAGGTGAAGCCTGATTCTTTTTGACTTGCTCAAATTTACTTTTGATCCCCCTGTATGCTTCCTCCATTCCTCCTATCTTATCCAAAATTCTATCCAACTTCGAATCCATTGAGCTTGTTTTGTCCTATTAGAGCTCGATTATCCTTGGGGTCTGAACTGCCCTTCGTTGTTGTTGTTGGACCAGGAGAAGTTTGGGTGATTCTTCCACCCAAGATTATAGGTTTTGGAAGAGGGATTGTTACCCCCTCTGCGTCCAAATTATGCCTCCATGTAATTTACTTGCTTCGAGTTATCATCTCTCACCAGATAACAGTCCACCGTATCATGATCCATTTGGCCGCATAGCTCACATTTCAATTGTGTGGCCTTCACTGGAGTTAAGGATGCCGCCTTTATATTACTGAGTTGTCATGTCAAATTATCGATCTTAGCTTGCATTTATTTCATTTGGTCGACAACAACAACTCCCTTCTGATCGCTAAAATTAGTAGGTTACCTATTACGGTCACTAGCCCATAAACAACAATTGCTAGCCATCTCCTCTATTAGCTCTTCTGCTCCATCGACTATCTTTCTCATTAACGATCCTCTCGATGCTGCATCAATGGTGCCTTGAGTATGTGAGTTTAATCCGTTGTAAAATGTTTGCAGCAGGAGCTCTTTGGGTAGATTGTGATGTGGGCATCTCCTCTGCAGATCCTTGTAACGCTCCCACGCTTTATAGATAGAATCCCCATCATCTTGTTGGAAGTTTGTGATCTCTTTAATAATTGTAGTGGTCTTTATTAATGGGAAGTATTTATTTTAAAAGACTCGCACTAGCTGTTCCCATGTCATAATGTTGGCGGGACTTAGTGAATGATACCAAGCCTTCCATCTATCCTTATGTGTAAAATGAAATAGCCTAATCCTTTCTGCATCTTCCAACATCTGGTAATACCGAAAAGTATCACAAATCTCGAGAAAACTCACTATATGCACGTTCAGATCTTCATTTGCAAGTCCATAGAATTGGACATTCTGCTGAAGCATGTTCAAGAGGGATGAATTGATTTCAAAAGAGATTGCTTGAACAGACTAGCCACTCCTTAGTTCGCAGGATTGAATTATGGCATCATAAAATCTATGAGGGTCCTCTGTTGTTTCCTTCCAGGGTTAGCTTCTTGATCCATGTTTCTTTGAAATTCTTTAGCCATTTGATTTTTTCGATTTCTTCTTCTTCTTCTCGTCAAGCTTTCCTAAGGGTTCTTTTTAAACGTGTTATGTCTAATTCGAACGTCTTAGTTGCGCGAATCGAATCTCTTGTGACTCTTGTGTTCATGAATCCTAAGTAAAATGAATGAAAGAAAATAACAAACCTATTTCCATAAATTATAGAACTAAATTGCCTTCCCCGACAACGGTGCCAGAACTTGTTCGCTTAAGGTTACACACACTAAGTTTCAATAGTTTTAACCTTAGTAATTACCGCAAGTGCACGGATCATTCGCGTAGTACCTAAGGTGTCGATCCCACGAGGAAGGGAACTAGTCCTAGGTATAATGGCAACTAAGTTATAAACCTAACAACTACTGCAGAAAAGTAAATCAATTGATAATCAGATATGAGAATTGAAAGTGCTAAAAGTAACAGAAAAGCAATCACACAACCAAATCCAAAATCAATCTAGAAATCACCAAGTGAGAGAAAGGGGATTTTAATTGAAATTAAAGAAACTCAACCAATTATGCAATTATTGACTCAACGGGCCTAAACGGTCCTAGGGTAAATTACTCTCTTTCAAGTTATAATTCTTAACCCTATTTGATAAACCCTAATTCAATTTATGAGAACTCCAATCTCTTGATTCGCAATCGACCCAAAAACTAAATCAGATCTAAAGTTGTCTACTAACCTACCCGGAACCTTGCTCGATCTATCATTACATGATTCTACCGGTTTGATTTAATCCTTTACCTATCAATTCACCTAACTCTCATTAACCCAAATTGATTATTTTCACTTAGCTCACCCTCTCAGTCTATCGCCAAGTTATTAAGAATAGGACTTAAATCACAATCCAATCAATAAAAACACAATCGAATAAACTTCATTAATCTCAATAATCAAATCCAAAGGTGAGTTTAGACATCAACTCAACATTAAACCAAACTAATCTGAACACCTATTTCAATTCTATACATGAATAAAATTGAAATAATGGAAATACTATGAGCAAAATTCGGGATGGCGACAACGGGAAACTTCCTGTTTTGGGAAGCACTTCGTATCAAGCTCTTCACTGTATCTCTCTTCTTTTGTTTCCTTCCTCAATCTCTCGACATCACCCTAGGTTTTCTCTCGAAATTGACAGAATGGAAACTTTTTCATTAAACTCTTGGCTATCTCTCCTCACTCTACTGGCTGTCACATCATATTCTATTTATATCTTTGAGGCTCTAGGTCAAAGTTAGGGTCGAAATGGTCTTAAAATTTGCCCGAAACTTGAGTTTTTTTGTCAGCTCGACGTAGTTCACGCTCGTGGCGCTGCCTACCACGATCATGGCCTGAATTGACGCTCTCTGTCACAATCATGGCTTGTGTGCACAATCATGGCCTGGCTGCTTTTGGTTCTTCCTTTTTTGTCACAATCGTGGCCTATACTTTCTGGCCCGAAAACTCTTTAACTCTTCACATTCTTCCCTGTTTACCCTGCAACACTAGCACACATATCAAGGTACCACAAAAATATACAATTTAAGCTCAAAGATTCAAACTAACCCATAAAAACACTTAAACAGAAAAACTAACCTAATTAAACCCTAGATGCATGCTAAACACTTGAAATGACATTAAAATACTTATCAAATCTAACCCTAAAACACAATACAAATCATAACTATCAACTGATACTTAACATTATTATTGAATGTCGGACATCGATCCGATGGAAAATGTGAATGTGAGATTCTTAGCATTGTTATTGAATGCCAAACCCAGGTTTGATGATAAATGTGAATGTGAATGTGAAATTGAAATTAAGCGATTGATTGAATATATGTGAATGTGAAGCATTTCATTACATGAATGCATGAAAAGATAAAGGCTGTTGTGACCGGAGTAGCCATCGAAAAAGAGCTTAAAGCTCATAAAGTGAAAAATAGCTTAAAGCTCAGAATGTGATAAGAGCCTCTGGCTCACTATGTATAATGAGCCATGTATCCCCAACGGATAAGGGGCGGTTATTAATGAGTTCATCATCTACAATAGATACGGGACAGTTCCAAGCACTCCGTCACAACAATAACAATTGAAAGTGAGTGTCATGAGCATTGCATGTACATTTGATATGTATGATTTAAATGATTGAAATAAATAGTTTGAATGATTTCTGAATGTGAAATATGAATAAAGCGAATATGAAGTGCATGTGATTCAACATATTGATTTGTGAAGTGATGTGAAGTACGTGATTATATGAATTGATGTGTTATGTAAACTGAGTGAGCCATCGAGGATGGTCCACTCACTGAGGTCGCAAAACTCACCCCAAAATTTGCAACATATTTTTTAGGCTCAAAGGAGACACCTAATTAGACCAACTGGAGTCTAACCACTGCATTTGAGTAAGAGATAGAGGTTAGGATCAGTTGGCATCTTCATATATTTTTTGTAAATTTAATATTAAATATTGTATTCCGCAAGCTTTGCTTATTGTATAAATATATTATGTTTGTAATAATAGTTATATTCAAATACATTTTGTATTTGTAATGGGCCTACAAGATTATTGAAATTTCGACAACGTGTTTAATGTTTGATCAAATGTGAGTTTGTAATGAAAATTGTAATTGGTAATTTTTTAAATAAAATGGGCCGAAATGATTAGGAGTTTTTTCCTAAAAATGTCTGTGCCGTCTGAAAAATTTTGCAATGAGTATGATTATTTGACTGTTCTAGCACGCCACTTGTAGATTATGATCTCGAATACCATCAGTGTGTTCAGGAATATGCTCTATAAGAGTGGGGTGCTATATTTTGTCCTTAACAAAAATGGTATTCTAGTCTATGTCCTTACATATGTTGATGAAATAATTATTACTAAATGTAATACCATTGCAGTTCATCAATTTATTGATCTTCGTTGGCAAATATTTTTATCTAAGATATTAGTGATTTAACCTCGTTTTTTTGTGTTAAGGTTACTACTACTTCCTATAGTTTACTTCTCTCTAATGGAAGTATATCATAAACCTACTCGCTCGTAAAAATAGGACTAAGCTAAACATGTCACCACTCCACTTACCATCAAACCAATATTTATATTATTTTTGATTTTGTATTAATAAATCCCTTTAAATACAACATAGTTGTTGATAGTCTTTAATACTCATTCCTTAATCGCTTGACATTATATATGTTGTTCTAAGTTGTCTCACCTTTGTGCATTGATCTACTACTGATCATTGGAATATTACCAAGCACTTATATTGCTTTCTTTTTATTATTACTAATTATGGTCTTGCCTTATTCCATCACACATCTTTTTCTCTTCATGCCGTTTTAGATGTTGGGAGGGCTATTAATAAAAATGACTACACCAATATTTATATTACTCATTTTGGTTGAAATGTGATATTCCATTCCTTTAAGAAATAATATATAATTGCACACTGCTTGACTAAAGTTGAATATTATTATGTTACTATCTTAGCAACTGAGTTACATTAAATATGTTCTCTTATGATTGAGCTTGAGGATTTCTCTTTAATTATATAAGGTGACAATGTTGGAGCAACTTATCTTTTTTCCAATTTTGTATTCCAATCACACATTAAGCATGTTGCGATTGATTATCATTTCATCATAGATTAAGTACAAACTGAAGCTTATGCATCACCCATATGTCCTTAGACAATCAATTAGTTAATATTTTGACTAAGCCTTTTTTGTGCACTAGCTTTCAATTTCTAAAGATCAAACTTGGACTCTCTACACCAGCTTCATCTTGAAAGGACATATAAAAAGAGTCAACTTATTAATTATTTGAATATATAATCATTTAATTAATTTACATTCAATTTTAAAAATAATTTGAATTGATATAAATTTATATTAAAATAAATATCTAACTTTAGAATATTTGATTGATTACAATAATTTAGGTAATTATTTTGGGTGATTCAAAAACCAGGAAGTTACCTTAGTTAAAGATCCTTGAATTTATAATTCTCTCCATTCTTGAGTATCCTAAAAAAAGATTTGATAGTTTTATGAATACAAATTTGTAACTAGAATTTTCTTATTAACTTTCAAATATTTCATCCCACAAGAATAGTGAAAAGAAAATAAACATTATATAGAAGGTAAAACTTGTAAGTTTTACCATCACATATTGTGCCATTGGAATTATATTGGAAAGCCTCGACTTGTCTAGGTGAAACATGGAGCTTCCATTAGTCATCTCACGGTTTTAAAAAATCATTTGTGTCTAACTTTAGTGTTAGTCAACTAAAATATAGTGTATTGATTGCATAATATTAACAAAATATTATTTAAAATATTTATACAATTAATTATAATTAACCTCTTGATTTTTTCCTATATTGATGTACTTATAGCTCTATAAATAGAACCTTATTGTACATATTTAACAGATATACTTTTCTCATATGGTATGAAATCTACTCTTTGATTAAATTATTTTCCCTATAATAGCTTCTAGCAATTCTTTTTCCATCTATTTATTTGCTATCAACTTTTCTACTTCTTCTTTATTTATGCTCTCATGATTAATAGTCCATGAGAGAGCCTACTAAAGGCATAACCAAGTCCTTTACCTATCACTTCAAAGCCATATTATTTCAATTTATCATATTCCCAATCATGACATACCATATACCCAATCAAAGCCATAACAATTTCATAAAATCATCAGTCTAAGAGATTGCCCAATCAATTTTAGTTTGTTTATCGTAATTTTAGTCTAGTTATTTTAGAGGCCAATTAAATAAATTTTGGTTTAGATTTGTTCCAAAAGTTTTCAAGTGTCCTAACTTCTTTTTAGGATTTGTTTTAGCCTAATTTTTCTAATTTTTAACTGTTTTACACTTTTTTTAGATATTTACATCATTATATGTTGAATTGATGGAAATTCTAATTGATTTTTTAATGATAACGAAATATAAGTACTATTAATGGAAGCTCACCATACATTAACATTTATTCTTACTTTATTATATAAATCTTTTCATTCATTAAGAGGTATAAAAGCTTTTATTTTTAAAAAAGCCTTTTAATCTTTCTAACACTCCTTATGGGACATTTAAGAAGTTGTTTAAGATATAATTACGTTAAACAAATCAAGTTTAAGCATTTAAAGTTGTTAAATCATGTTTCTAGGGGGATTTATTGATTAATATAGAATAATGATCTACCAAAGTAAGTTAAAAATATAACAATTGAGTTTGTTGACACATTGATCAACCAATATAATGATGTGGTCAACCAATGTCCCTCTAAAAGAAACATTAGTTGACTAATATGTTTTAGTAATGGACCAATGTCTCAACGACTAATGAATATGTGCAGTTAATACACATCTCATTAGTCAACTAGTGCTCTAGAATTAGTCATTGTAATAACTAATTTTTAGCTTTAATAGCTAATAACTTGAAAGCCCATAAATACATGTGTTTCATTGGTCTTTATATATATAAAAAGTATTTGGGTGTCTTATACAAACATTTTTAACTGTTTATCAAATATTTGATCATTATTGTCTCATATTTGTGTAAATAAGCCTCTTTGGTATTATTAAAGTGATAAAGTGAGATATTTTGAGTTGAAAACTTTTATAGGGTTTTATATATTATACTTGAGGGTATTTCAAGTGGAATTGAGGTTCTTCACCGTAAAGGAATATTATAAAAATGTTTCTCTTCATAGAGAAAAGATTATACTAAAGTTATTCTTTACCTTAAAAGAAGAGTTATAATAGAATTTTAAAAAGAATCTTGGAAGCAAACTTATGGATTTTGTATCGTACCGATCAAAAAATGATATAAAATTCTATTTTTCAGTACCGTCAGTATCAGTGATTTCATCTAGTACCAGCTGGTATTTTTGTAAAGTTTAAAATGTTAAGGGACTTATTTGTAAACAAAAATTAATTAACAAATACCCACCCACCCGTCCTACCACCCCCTCGCTTCTGAACTTTGATTCTCTAAAACTCTCCCATTTTTTGGTAATATCTCTCCTCTCTGTCTCTAGCGTGGCAGACACCTAGCCAACCCCAGCATCGACTCTTCCTCACGCAGGCAGCACAGTAGTTAGTGGTCACTGCCCTATGAGTTATACCACAATCCACCTTCGCACTAGTGGTGTCCCCACCATCAGACCGCCTGACCAACTGCTCTTTTTTCTCCTCTTAATAAGTTTCATTTTATTCTTGAAAAGTTTTTGGATTAAATTTAAGAATTTATAGTTTCATAATACATTCTAATTTTAAGGATTCCTAACAACAAACTTCTCAATCCTCTTTTCCATTATCTTATCCTATTTTTCTATAATTTTTTATGCCATTTTAACATTTTTAAAGAACAATCATTTGAATATGGTAGCTCATTGTAACTCTACATAAAATAACTAAAATTAAAACTATAGCTATTTATAAGTCTAGGTTGATCCCATAGAGAGTGTATGTAAAGATTTTGCAATGAAAAAAATTAGTGTTTAGGTTATGAGGGGTTTGGTTTGGTTTCGAATAACAAAATAAATAATGAAAATAAATTAAAGCAAACAATTAAAAATGATGAAAGTGATGAATGCATTTAGGATCTGATTATTGGTTCAATCTTGACCTACTAATAAATAAGCAAACGTCATTATCATATTATTTTCACACCTTTCTTAGAACTATTGATCATAGATTAACAATAAGCTCTGTTAATCCTGGTTTTTCTTTAGATCGTTAATTAAAACAAGCTTTTTAACTAAACCTAACCATCAGACAACCTAGAATAAGCTCTTTAGATTTAGTTGGACAATCACATTAAAAATAAGGAAAACATATTAATCTAGGGAATAACCACACAAGCTTGGGTCATTTAACCTATGTTACGTTATCCCTAATGATTTAACTCCATTAGTTGCCACAAATGAATCTATAACATAATGATTACGTATTTCATTCAAGATTCTAGCAATGGGTTAATATACAAACAATATGACGAGAATGAGAATAATAATTATCCATACACGAATACATAAACCAATAGATATAGAATAATGTAAATAATCCTTAAAGAGAGAAAGAACAATGATACATAATGACAATATGCTTAAATGAGATCCTCGATGTCAATTTCAAGCCCGAACTGGAATAGAGAAGCTTAGCCTTTTATGGGTCTCCAAAGAGTAAGTGCTCTGCCTATTCACGAAGTCTCAAAATGATTCCCCTTTCATTTACCATCAAAATGTTCTATTTATATGAAAATTAGGTTTTTGGCATACACACAGTTTGATACACTATCGTGTATCAAACCATATAAGTCAATTAAATGTGAAACTCTTGAACATACATGGTTAGACACACAGCCTTATATTCCACCGTGTAAGTCAAAATTTGTCTTCCTTTTGTTTACATGGCCATATAAGTATATATACGACCGTGTATCTTCCAGTTCTTGTTGAAATGTTGTGCTTCTTGTAATTTCTTGCCCAATACTCACCCTAATTCATCTCCTTCCTGTTCCACAAGGGTAACTGAGTTTGAACATCAAAATGTTGGCTCAAGGAATGTTCTCTTAACTCATTTTAGCTTTTATGTTTTCAAATTGTACCTAAAATCAAATATGAACTAAAATGAGTATCTTAAGCCTTTCACAATAATAATCACTAAATGTTAAGAAGTGAATGTATAAACAATTAAGCACACATCAAATTCTCCTACAATTTGCTTTTGATTTTCCTCAGGCAAAACAACAAAATCAAACTCACAAACCAAACACTTTCACAATTTTCATATTTCTTAAGAATAGATAGCCATAAGTAAAGAGAAATAACTTTCAAAACCATAGCAAGGACTCAACATTCAATGCCTCTACTTATGATCAATCAACAATCATCACCTTTAGAAAATGAGCAATCTAGTGGTAAACTTAGACAAAGTGTGTTTAAATAAGATAGATCCATAGGTATACTAATAATGAATAACTTTGTAAAAAAAATGCATTTCCTCCTTAATAATTTTATTTGAACATTTTTTTCTTTTATTTTTTTCTTCCTTTTTTCTTTTATTTTTTTCAACAAAAATTGAAAGAAGCTACATTAACATTTGAATTCATTGATAAGATATAAAATGACATTCCAACAATTATAACCAACCCATACTTACACCTTGTACATCCATAAACCTCAACAATTAACAAATTATCCACATCTTTAAAGCTTCAGTAGGACATTTGGTTAGGTTTAGGGTATGTAAAGTGGTTAGCATAAAAAGAAAAGGCAAATAAAGCTTAAAGGTGCTTAATAAATGGAAAATTCATATTAATAAATAGGCTATTGACCTAATGTAGCTTACGAAAAAAATGCTTAAACCATTTTCATGTTAATGTATGTGATAAAAACGTGGTCTTAAATAGAAAATTAAAGCAAAGTTAGGATATACATATCAAGAAGGTCACAGATAAATAAAAGACAATGAGACTGATATAGATGTGTCAGTTTCCAAAAGCTCAAAATCTTACTAGCTTGTGTTTATCACTAGTCATTACTCCTCTAAAAATAGTGTATATTGACCAATCATAAGACTAAAAGTACATGCTTAAGTTGCAACAAATTTTTCTATTCAATTCAAGCTCTAATTATGACTATATAGTTTTAAAATCAATACAAAAAGAGAAAATGTTTGTTTGATTGATTGATTTTGAAAATACCTAAGAAACACACATAAGCAACAAACAAGCTTAAAATGCACATGAAAACTAAGATCCCCACCTCAAAATTTTAAAACTTACATTATCCCTAATGTAACGTCAAATGTAAGAAATGGAACATTTAACGAAAACCAAAATTGTAAGAATGTAAATAATGAGAAATAAACTTCCCTTGGGTTGCCCCCTAGTAGCACCTTTTTTTTCTCGTTGTTAGCTCAACTCCATGTTGTCCTTATCAAGCTATGAAGTTTTGATCTCCAAGAATCATAACTTTGGTGTTTTCCATATGACAGGATAAGGCTTGAGTAGATGACCACTTACATGTAATGTCTTCCTTGTTTTCAAACTTTTAATCTGTACTACATCATAAGGAAAGACATTAGTTATCACAAAAGGATTAACATAATAAGGACGACATTTATGCAGAAACAATTTATATTTAGCAAAATAAAGAAGCACTTTTTGACCAATGATAAAGCTTTTCGACGAGATATTAAAAGCTTTAGTCTTCTTTTTTGTTAAAACTACTTTTTGTTCATTTGTATGCTTCTACTTACAGGCTTCCTGTACTAAAAGGTTAATCACATTAATTGCAAAAGTAGAATGGTCATTATGGGAGTGTTTATTAACATCAAAAATATTGAAACGAGCAACTTCCCCATCAAATTCCATCATCAGGGTACCTTCACAAACATCTATCTTAGTTTGGGTCATGTTAAGAATTGGCCTCCCTAGTAAGATAGGTATTGGATTTTAGAAAGTTTCATCATTTATGTCAATCATATAAAAATTAGCAAGAAATATTAGTCCATTTACCTGCACAAGCACATCCTTAATCACCCCATTTAGGTAAGCGTTAGAACGATTAACCAATTATATGGTAATATTAGTTTTTTTAATGGCCCTAGATTTATAGAAACATACATGGATCGAGGCATAACATTAATCAATGCTTCTAACTCTAACATGAGCTGTTTAATCTCAGTGTTACCAATTTTGTACGGCATGCCTAGGTCCTTACACTTAGGAGGTATTTTCATTTTAAAAACTGTAGAAACAATTTCACTCATCCTAATCATTTCATTACCTTTTAACTTTTTCTTATTTATACATAATTCTTTGAGGAATCACATACCTCAACATTTTCTTAGTTGCATCTAATAGTGGGATATTCATCTCAACCTTCTGAAAGCTCTCCCAAATCTCTTTATCCCTATCCTCCTTAATTGAAATTGTTAACCTGCTGGGAAAAGGTAGAGCATTAGTCTTTACAACAATTGGGATTTCAGCATTTACCTTTGAGCTCGATGATATATCCCTTTTCTTCTTTGAGCTCCTTCTTAATGTCTTCTTCATTAGCCATCCTTTGAGTAATTATTTTAGGATCTTCAAGCTTCGTACCACTACTCAAGGTGATTGCACTAACATTCTTCATATTTGTCTCAAGTTGTGATGGTAGTTTTCCTACTCTGGGCTTCTAGTTGGTTTATTGCCATTACTATCTGGCTCACCTAGTTCTCTAAATTATGAATGTTAGAATTCGCCTCCTAAAATTTAGATATGGTATCCTATTGAAACTGCTACATACCCTGTTGGAATTGTAAAGTGTTAGTTGCAATAAACTTAACCATATCTTCTAACGACGTACTAGAGATAAAGGAGGCTTGTGGCCTTGATTAGAATGGTTGTGCTCCTTGCAGCCTATTCAAGAGGTAATTTTACTGCTTGTTTCCCCCATAACTCAAGTTAAAATGAACTCTCTAACCTGGGTTGTATGTATAGGCATACGAGTTATACTGGCTAGGAAAATTCCCTCCCACAGTATTAACTTATTCTATGCTTCCTTCTTGTAAGGTCAGGCTCCCATTAGTCTGATGGCTTGTATTTGCACATATTCTACATGCTTTTACTTATGACTGTCCAACTACAACTTTTCTAATAAATGAAATTAGCTTATCTAAATGATGTTTAATAGATGAAGTACTTACCTCGTTTTGTGACCAACATAATTATGAGTGCCAAATTATTGGGTGTTCAAGGCCATACGCTAAATTAGAATCCTAGCCTCCATGGTAGTCTTCTCATATAATGCCATACCGCTCCCAACATCTACCAATTCCTTTCCATAGGTAACAATACCTTATAGAAATATTGGATAAGGAATTGTTCTGATATGTTATGGTGGGGACAACTTGCACAAAGCTTCTTAAATTGGTTCCAATACTCATAAAGGGTTTCTCCGTTATATTACTTTATACCATATATTTCTTTCTGTATACTCGATGTCTTCGATATTGGAAACTTTTTTTCCAAAAATAACCTTTTCATCTTGATCTATGTGTTGATACTCATAAGGGGTATATCAAAAAGTCAGTCTTTTATCGCATCTTTTAAAGAGAACAGGAAAACTCTCAACATAATTTGCTCTTCTGTCACCTCTAGAAGTTTTATACTAAGACAAACCACATCGAGCTCCATAAGATGCTTATGAGCATCCTCACCTACAAAACCATGAAAGTTGGGCAAAATTTGGATTAGGCCATATTTAAACTCAAAAGGAACATTTTCAAAAAAATTTAGAAAAGTGATGCATAAAAGTTTTTCAGTCAAATTTGGAGCAGCCAACTCTTTTAAAGTTCTTGGATTGATCATGGCTTCTTTAAGTTCAATTCCTTACTACATTCCCTGAGTTGTTCTAGTTTCACTACGTAACCTCTACAATTTCCTTTCGATCTTTGAATCAAATTATAAATGTTCTCTATGTGGAGATCTTTTTACTACCATACACTAAAACTAGCAAACATGAAAAATTAAGAAACAACTAAAAGAAATGATTATAAACAAATATATACACAAATCACCAATTGAAATCAAATACTCCTCTACAATGGGACCAAAATTGGTAGCGCATTGTATCACTATACAAAATAACTAAAATTAAAACTATAGCTAGTGATAAGTCTAGGCCGATCCCACAGAGAGTGTATGTAAAGCTTTTGCAATGAAAGAAATTAGTGTATAGGTTAAGGGAGGTTTTGTTTGGTTTTGAATAACAAAATAAAATGAAAGTAACTAGCGAAAGTGAATTAAAGCAAACTGAAAGCGATCTAGAAGGGGGGTTGAATAGATCGTCTAAACTTTTTCGCAAAGTTCTACACAAAACACGGAATTAATACACAAGAAACAATCAAATTAAACAAATGAAAAGAGTAGGGAAGAAAAGCA
>JANZXR010335674.1:0-25975 GCA_027575705.1 Erythroxylum echinodendron | reverse complement strand
AAGGTACCTTGTCTAGATTAAAAGGTTAGCCACGCATAGCAATATTAAAAGATAATATTGTTGGAAAAGTGTTGTCTTCTTTCCCTCATCCACAAAAGGCTACTGCCATTATTCTATTTTAATTCTTAAGCTGATTGTGAAAGAATGTCCTTCTCCAAGTGTTGCTGCCATCGTCCCACTATCTCCAGCTGCTGTCAAAATAATGTTGCTCTTCTAAAAGCTATTGTCGTCGTCCACTTCTCCCCAAAATTCTCCCAAGCTAATTGTAAAACAAGTCCCCCTTCCAAGTGCTGCCACTGTCTCCCTTTTTTCAAATGTTCCCGTTGTTCTATTCCCCAAAAGTGAGTCTAATTTTGTCTAGGTTTTTCTTTCTTTCAATAAATGAAGTGGGACCGTCTTTAATGGTCTAGATTTTTCTCTTTTTTAATAACAAAGTGGGGCCCAATTAAATATCAAAATAAAGTTCCCATGGGTTACAAGATAATTTGATTTCATCCACCGAAAAGGGCTATGTCATTCAGACCTAAATTCCAAGGTGATTAATTCAAAATTCGCAGGTAACAATCTGCCAGAGTCGCGTCATCTTCAACATGGTCATGTTGAAATCCTATCCAATTCCAGATTAGCCAAATTCACTCCAAATCGCATCACTTTAATATTTCATCACCTAGAATATACAAAGACACGAATTACTATAGAAACACAAGCAAAACATCACATAAGCCTATCAAAAGAACATAAAACACACACAATTAATATACACAAAATGCAAGTTATCAAAACTCCCCACACTTGAAGAATACTTGCCCTCAAGTATTCAATCAACTCAAATTATCAAGACATTTCAACATCTTATCACAATTCTTTCAACTGCACTCATCACTTCTCAAATTAATGTGTGCAATCTAGAGTTAAACAAACAAACCCATGAAGGTTGATCTCCTAATTAATTAGGAATGTTAACTGCTTCAGAAATGCCCAAGTAAAAAGTAATAGCATCCACACCCTCGCAATGTTTCACTCATTCTCTCATTTGAAATTTAGGTGTTGGTGTTTCCTTAAAAAATCTAGCACAAATTTAATCTTTCCATAGGACTAACACAAGTTCAATACCACTAGCTCAGGTTTAAAACCCACACTAGTCAGCTAGGTCTTTTAATGTGTTGTAATGGGGCTAGTTAGTTACCAAGGAAATTGAGTTGAGAAGAGCAAAGAAATGTACCAAGTAGACACATGCCAACATCTTCAATTTTTGAGTCAACACAAATAAAAAGATTAAACCATTAAGCTCATTCAAGTATACCATATCGCAAATCCATCATTCACTTAACTTCAACTATAATAATGAAGTTGAACCAAAACTATCTCTTATCCAGTTACTCACATAAGAATTTCCTCTTCTCTTTTTTTCTTTCTTTTCTTTTTTTACTTCTTTTTTTCAATTTTTTCAAAACTAACACCAACAAATGCATTTTAGCTAGCTATGATTTTCTCTCATTTTTATTAATAAAGCATAATTAAGCAAACAATTCAGATATATCCCAAAGTGATTAAACATCGGTATACAAGATATATAATTACCTATGCTACTTGGTAATTCTTCTCAACTAGGTGCAAAAGTTGGGGCTTGAAAAAAGAAGTCATAGGTTAAAATGGGTATGCTAAAACAAAGAAAAGGTCTAGGCTCAAGGGGGTTCAAATAGGATATAAAATTTTTGGTTTGGATTTTGGAAGAAAATGGATAGCAAAGGGTACTAAATGTGGTGTTGAATAAAACTTATGTCAGTTTCTAGTAGGGGACAAATGTGTGCTCTCTCTGAAAAAAATAGAGTGCGTGTAAGGTTGTACTCTCAATACTATGTCTCAAAAATCTCACAATGTGTTTAGTGTGGATATATGCCTATTACTTTCTAAAGGGTGCAAGCAACTGAAGTAGTCTGTTTAATTCCAGTACACACACTAACTCAAGTCATGACAAGACAGGATTAAGAAAAGATCAATTAAGCCAAAGTATCTAATAATTCAAGTTTCTTGAACAAAGAAGGCAAGATTGTCTATAAAAACATGTTTAAAAGAAGTTAAATTCAGTTTTCCAGAATGGGAATTTCCAAAACATTTTACATGATGCATGTATGCACAAATTAACACAAAACAGGAACAAATATGACATTAAAAACAAAAATTGTAAAACAGCAAAATCTAGCAAAACAATTAAACAATAAACATAACACGTAAACAAACAATTACGCAAATAAAACAAACAAAGTTAAACAATTGAAACTTTTCCCTCCCCACACTTTACACGAAACATTTTCCTCAATGTTAGCAAATGAAAGACAAGAACGATAAAAAGTAAAGAGTGAGAGAAAGGTGATGGCGAAAATGGTAGGTAGCCATGACCGCTACATTGTCCTGCAAAACAATAAAAATCTCGCGACCAAGTGATATCCAATAATAGCAAAATGTTGGAACGAATTTCAAAAAGAAAATGTCGAAAAGCAAGAAACTGAATAGAATTATAGACAACTAAAAATTAAATTTCGAATAACAAATGAAAGTAAACCTTGGGTTGCCTCCCATGATGCGCATTTGTTTAACGTCATTAGCCCGACACGGACCCCATGCAGATATAGGAAGGTTCATTCAAAGAATTAGCTTCAATGGAATGGGGCTGAAATCCTTCTTAAAATGGTTTCAAAAAATGACCATTCACCTTGAAAATCTTTTTCATTTCCATGCTTTAAATATCCACAGCACCGTATGGATAAATCTTTGTGACTACAAAAGGCCCAATCCACTTGGATCGCAATTTCCCTACAAAAAGTTTCAAATTCGAATTAAATAAAAGCAGCTTATGTCTGACTTTAAACTTCTTCTCGGCAAGCTGCTTGTCGTGAAAAGTTTTAGTTTTGACCTTGTATGTAATAACGTTGTCGAAAGCATAGTTCCGTAGTTCTTCCAATTCCTAAATTTGCAACTTCCTTTGTTGCCCAGTAGCATCAAAATTCGTATTGCACTGCTTCACGGCCCAAAATGCTCGATGCTCAACTTCCACTGGCAGATGAAAAGCCTTGCCATAAACAAATCTGTAAGGAGACATATTTAATGGCACTTTGTAGGCAGTGCGGTAGGCCCAAAGAGCATCGTCCAAGTGCTAGCTCCAGTCTTTCCTGCTGAAATTCACAGTTTTCTCCAAAATACTCTTTACCTCTCGATTAGATAATTCCGCTAACCCATTGGTTTGAGGATGGTAAGCCGTGAAGGTCCTGTGCACAACTCCATATTTCTTCAGCAATGTAGTAAACACTCTGTTGCAGAAATGAGTTCCGAGATCACTAATGATTACTTTCGGAGTGTCGAACTTGACAAAGATATTAGCCTTCACAAAATCGACAACAACCTTAGAATCATTAGTTCGAGTGGCTTTTACCTCTATCCATTTTGAAACATAATCAACAGCTAACAAAATGTACTGAAAACCAAATGACGATAGAAAAGGGCCCATGAAATCAATATCAAATATTTCACAAACAATAATCAGGGTTTGAGGCATTTCATTTCTTTGGCCTATGTTGCCAATCATTTAGCACCTATCACATGCTTTACAAAATGCATGAATCTCTAAAAATGTCAAGCTAGTCGAAACCAGATTCAAGTACTTTCCTAGCTGCTTATTAGGGCCGAAATGGCCATCACAAGCAGATGCATGACAAAATTACAGTATGGAAGAAATTTCAAATTCAGGTACGTACCTTCTCACAATCTGGTCAGAACATATTTTTCATAAATATGGATCATCCCAAATATAATACCTGGCATCATTATTCAATTTATGACCTTGTGCAGATGTGATACCATCTGGGTATCTATTCTGGGTGATAAAATTGACCAAATCCGCGTACCATAAGTTTCGACATGGCCATATTGAAGTCATCGCAAATAACTGTTCATCAGGAAACTCCTTAGTAATGACCAGATCATCCCTAGAAGTGTTGTTTAGCCTACTTAGGTGATCTGCGACTAAGTTTCCTGCTCCTTTTTTATCTCTGACCTCAATGTCAAATTCTTGCAAAAAAAGAACCCACTGGATAAGTCTTAGCTTCGCATCCTTTTTGCTCATCAAGTACCGAAAAGTGGCATGATCTAAATACACTATCGCCTTCGTACCAAGCAAGTACAATCGGTCTCTATTGCGAAGACACAGTAACCATCTCCTTCTCAGTGGTTGAATAGTTTTGTTGAGCACTATCTAACATCTTTGATGCATAATAGATCGCATGAGGGTCACGACCTACCTTCTACCCAAGAGTTGCTCCTACAGTTTAGTTACTGGCATCGAACATGAGCTTGAAAGGGTGCTTCCAACCCGGTGGTTTAATGATAGGTGTAGTAACTAGCTTTTCCTTCAAAATATTAAACGCCTTTTTGCAATCTTTATTGAATTCAAACGACACCTTTCTACAGAAGGTTGATCATTGGATGAGTTATCTTCGAAAAATCTTTGATGAACCGCCTGTAAAAACCTGCATGACCAAGAAAAAAGCATACTTCCTGCACATTTGCGGGGCAAGGCAGCGAGCTAATCACATCAATTTTTTATTTATCTACTTCAATGCCCCTAGCCGAAACTATATGTCTTAGTATGATGCCTTGATTAAACATGAAATGACACTTTTCATAATTAAGCACAAGATTTTTTTCAATGCACCTTTTTAACACTCTCCTCCAATTTTCTAAATAAGATGTAAAGGAATCTCCGTGCATAGTAAAGTCATCCATGAAAACTTCAATAATTGCCTCTACATAGTTAGAAAATATGCTTATCATACATCTCTGAAATGTCACAGGAGCATTGCAGAGACCAAAGGGCATGCGTTTGAAGGCGAAAGTGCCAAATGAACAAGTAAATGTCGTCTTTTCCTGATCTTCAGGCGCTACATGAATCTGGTAAAAGCCTGAATAACCGTCTAAACAACAATAATAAGAACGACCTGCAAATCTCTCAAGCATATGATCAATAAACGGTAAAGGAAAATGATCTTTACTGGTAGCAACACTTAATTTTCTACTATCAATACATACACGCCACCCATTTTGGACTCTAGTGGGTATTAATTCACCTTTTTCATTTTCAACAACAGTAATGCTAGTTTTTTTAGTAACTACCTATGTTGAACTTACCCACTTGCTATCTGAAATAGCATAGATCACGTTTGCAACCAATAATTTCAGTATCTCCTTTTTTACAACCTCCATCATTGGTGGATTCAATCGACGCTGAAGTTGCCTACTGGGTTTGCAATCATCCACCAACAGGATTCGATGCATGCAAATAGTAGGGCTGATTCTCTTGATGTCTGCAATCGACCATCCAATAGCTTCTTTATTATCCCTGAGGACATGGATAAGCTTCTCCTCCTCTAAATCGCTCAACTGATTGGAAACAATCACAGGTAATGTTTCGTCCTCCCCCAAGAAGACATACTTGAGGTGCGCAGGCAATGTTTTAAGCTCCAATGTTGGCGGATGAGGAATGGAGGGGAGTAATTTGTTGCTTTTCATCTTCAGTGGCTGCTATAACATGCCAGACCTAACTTGTAATGCCTGCAAATCATGTACAGCGTAGACCATACCTCTCGGAACTACCCATTCAGTCTCAATTTTTTATAGTTTTACAGGAGTAATGTTATCAGTTATCGCAGCCTGCAAAAAATCATCAACACACAACTCGAGAACTTTCTTGGTCAAGGGATTAATACAATCAACAGTAAAAGTTATAAAATAATCAAAAGGATGCTTAATGGTATTATTAATATTGAATGTAACTTTGGCACCATCAAACTCCATAGTTAAAGTTCCCCCATGAACATCAAATTTTGTTCTAGAAGTGCTAGAAAATGGGCATCATAACATCATCCTAGACGTAGGTGACCCCTTATCCTCCATTCTCATCACATAAAAATTGCAGGAATATCAGATCATCTACCTCCACTAAAGCATCCTCTAACAATCCTTCGGGGTACCTAGTGGTGCGATCAGCTAGTATTAAAATCACACCATCTTGCTTCAACAAACCAGCATTCAATGTGGTATAAATAGATAATGCCATAAGATTTATAGAAGTCCCTAAATCTAGCATAGTCTATTCTATACCAACATTGCCAATTTTACAAGGAATGGTAAACATACCTGGGTCCTTTTCCTTAACTGGTAACTTGCCCTGTGACACTGCTGGGAGGTTCTCACTCATTACCTCATGCTGATTGCCTGTCATCTGGGTCATGCTAGTAACCAAGTCCTTCAGAAATTTGCAGTACCTTGGTGTTTGTCTAAGCAGTGTGAGCAAAGGGATGTTGATTTCTACTTTCTCAAAAATCTTTAAAGGCTCCTCATCATTCTGCAATTTCTTCTTCTTGGCCAACCTATATGGGAATGGTGGCCTTTCTGGATTAGCTGTCACGATTTCCTCAATTTCATCTTCTTTTTCTGGCTCGATAGTTTCAACATGGTCATGTTGAAGTTTCTGCGATCCTCCAGCACTTTTAATTTCTTTTCCACTACACAAGGTAATGGCATTGATATTCTACCTAGGATTAACAATAGGTTGGGAGGGCGATTTCCCTTGACTCTATGCGGTAGCTAGTTGACTAATTTACTCCCTCAGCTCTTGAAAATAATGTTGCTCTCCTAAAAGCTGTTGTCGTCATCCACTTCTCCCCAAAATTCTGCCCAACTAATTGCAAAACACATCCCCCTTCCAAGTGCTGCCACTATCTCCCTTTTTTTAAATGTTCCCGCTGTTCTATTCCCTAAAAGTGAGTCTAATTTTTTCTAGGTTTTTCTTTCTTTCAATAAATGAAGTGGGACCCTCTGTAATGGTCTAGATTTTTCTCTTTTTAATAAAAAAGTGAGGCCCAATTAAATATCAAAATAAAATTCCCATGGGTTATAAGATAATTTGATTTCGTCCAGCAAAAAGGGCTGTGTCATTCAGGCCCAAATTCCAAGGTGATTAATTCAAAATTCGCAGGTAACAATCTGCCAGCGTCGTGCCACCTTCAACGTGGTCATGTTGAAATCCTATCTAGTTCTAGATTAGCCAAATTCACTCCAAATTGCATCACTTTGATATTTCATCACCTAGAACATACAAAGACACGAATTACTATAGAAACACAAGCAAAACATCACATAAGCCTATCAAAAGAACATAAAACACACACAATTAACATGCACAAAATGCAAGTTATCAATCTGTATACTCAATGAAAAGTTGAAAGCCAGACTTAGATTCAATGAATATGTGAATTTGACTATGCATTATGAATAAAAGTTATTGATGACATACTTTGTAATTTGATGCATCACATTAATATGCATGATCAGATAAAGGCGTTATGACTGCAGTGGGCAGTCTGAAAGAGCTTAATGCTCATAAATGTGCACGTAGAGCCACTAACTTCGTGATTAATGAGATCGGTATCCAAAATGGGTACTGTTGATGGTAAAACCTATCTACTTATTTTGTGTTTAAAAAATGCAAGTATAAGGGTCATTACTTATAGTTAAAAAGAGCGGATATCGATCCCATAGGGATTGATGCCCAGACACTACTTAATTTAGACAAGACTTTGTTTAAGAAACGAAATTGTTTAATGAAAATAATCAAAAAAAATAAATTAAAATTAAAAGATTAAAACAAAACAATAGACAATACCAAAGTGCAGAAAAATCAGAATTTAAGAATCTAAAGACTAGAGATTACTTTTTTTTCCCTATTGTGTCTCCATCCTATTTTATTAATTTTTATGTCTTACCCTAGATTTTCTAATGTATTGGTTATCCTCTCTCAAGTTATAATAATTGTCCTTACTTGAATTAAAGCGAATCAATTGGACGATCTCTCAACCTACCCAATGACTCTACTAATTCAACTAGTTATTAAAGTATCCTATGGATGATCAACTGACTTCGCCGAGATCTTTCTTCTAACTAATTAATTGACATGATGATTGTAATTCTATAGGTGGCCAACTCTCGTTGTACAATCCTACATAATTAATCTCACTCACTCTCTCGATTTATTGCAAGATAACAAATAAAATCACCAATCACCAAAGACAACTTCATTCAATTCTATAAAATAGGAGTTCTAACAAAATAGTTTAAAGGCAATCCCTAAAACTAAATTAGTCTAACATGGTCTCTATAGCATCATTAACATTCAAATAAACAATTTTACAAAGAATAGAAGAAGAAAAACACAGAAAATTTGAAAAAAGGAACTTCTTTTTTTTCCACCAAAATCTAGAATTTTGGATGTTGATGTGCTGCTTTCCCTAATCTTAATGATAATCCTTGACTTCAATCCTTCCTCAAGGCTTCAAACTTGTGTTCTTCACTCAAGGATGGTGTTTCTACATAAAGGTTTTGTCTTTTCACAAGCAGAAGGCTTAATTATGCTTTAATAGTCCAAAAGCCCTAAGTTTAATGAAGCTCCGCATATTGCCTTTGATTGTAATTCCCACGATCGTGGGAATTGGCAACAGATAGAAACCTCTTGTTTTCTCCTATTTGATCTTTAGTTCAATTTCCAAGATGCTCCATCTTCCTTCCTGTATAAAAGTAGTCAATTCTTACCATAAATTAACACCAAACATAAAAGAACAACGATGGAAATCAAACTAAGTGAAAACATACAAAAATGAATCCTAAACTACAACAATAATCAACAATTATGCAAGAAACACATGCCAATTACATAGAAAAACATAAACTAATGCACACCTATAAATATCTCTACACTTAAATCTTTGCTTGTTCTCAAGCAAAATAAATACAACCAATCAATTATATTACTTCATTTTCACAAAGATCAAAGCATGCAATTCCTCAAAATTAAGTCAACACAAATATCAAATTAATACCCGTCATGGCTCTTTTTCATTGTTATACATAAGCAAACTCACAATTGGCACCATCATCAAAGATAAGTAAAGATGCAAAATGAATTTTTCTCACGGTTTTCACTCATTTCTCTCAAGTGTTTGATGGTTAGTGTTCCGCTCAAACTTCCGATAACAAACTACACCACCATAGGCTTGCTAATACGCCAATTCTCCTCTACAATGATTGGATGCATAAATAGATCAAAAGGACTTGTTTAAGGTTGTAATATGGTAAGGGTTAAGGTGGGAAAAGAGGAAAAAAGGGTTATGCACAAGCAGTAGTAAAGTAAAAAGTGGATAAAAATGGGATAACAAAACATAACTCCGAGGTATACGAATTTAACTAATATTCTGCATTTATTGATGCTACTCACTTATTCTTCTAGTTTTTTTCCTTCTCATTTTTTTTTCTAAATACATGGAAGAACTATGAATTAAAGTAGCACTATATGCAATGAAATCCACAGGCAGAAATATACTCAACTCATCTCTGTAAATTTTCACAATGATCCTAACCAATGTATTACTTAATACTCTATTAAGCTTGTGAATAGGCAGGTTAAAAAATTTTAAGGTTTTAAAACTTTGGGTGTTTTCGAGAAACAAAAGGTTAAGGCTTAACGGGGGTAGCAAGGATAATACAAAGGGTAGGTCACTTAAGCCAAGGGTTAACCTAAAAAAGTTCTAAATCATCTCTATTAAGTATGCATCCACTAGACTCAAACCAATTCAAAGCAAGTTTTGAAGGTAATAACCTGAGAAAGTATCACTCAACAAAGAAATAGAATGACTATGGATGGAGTCATATGGCTCAATCCTTACATCAGCTCAAATGAAAACTCATTATGCATCTCTACACTACCTCATTGTTCAAGCGTCAAGTTGTGACTTAGCTTATATAACTAACTACTTTTCATCACTCTATATGATTCAATTTTTACTCAAGTAGCCTAATCCAAGTTTAAGCGTTCATTCAATCTAATTCCAATTAGCATGGTAGAATCTCATGGCAATATTCATCAAATGATTTAAATGCAGTTCCATTGCTGACACAAAGCACATGATATACCTAAACATGCATCCTATTTAACAAAATACAAACAATGCAATTGAGAAAGTCAATGTCACCTCCCCACACTTAAAGTTCACATTGTCCTCAATGTGACAAGTCAACCACCAAATAATTGAAAATGACCTCAAACTAAACAAAAGAAATCGAAACACACAAATGACATGAAACTAATCAAAAAATGATATCAAACCAAATAAAAGAAAATGACATAAAACCTAACAAAAGAAAATAACATGAAACCAAATAAAAGATGAAATTAAACCAAACAAAAGAAACAAAAAAATATCAAAGTTTAAAGGTAATAAAAGCTTATTCAGATGATGGATTCAATGGTGTTGGTAAAGGAGCTGCAAAATTGTTCCTCTGACAGAAATTGAGGAACCTCTTCTTCAGGCTGTACTACTACTTATGGACTTTTCACATTTGGGTGCCGAGCTCATTTAGTTAGTGTGTCATATGTTGTTGATTGAAGGCCATCTGGTTGAGGATGTACTGAAATCGGGAAACCTCCACTGGTGCATTTGGTTCCTCTTCCATTGCTTCTGCCTTTAGCTCCGGGACTGCGCGGGATGTCGAGGATTAGGAAGAGACTGTACTGGTGCCCCTCTTGCTCCTCACTACAGTGCAAGTAACGTCTCAAATACGGTATGTCAAACATATCGTGTGCCGTTGTATGTAAATTCTCTATATTAGCATTATAGAACACACCCAAAGTAGAAGCAATATGAGACATCCCAAAAGACGAACTCTTTTTATTAACCACACTCACTATTGATTGAAAAATCCTATAAGGTGTATTGATTTTAATTTTTCGATCCATGCATCATAAAAAGAAAAGTTCTTTAGTTGAGCATTTTTTGCTTTCCATTTTATTAAACATAGTCAGACACATAAATTTTTGTAAAAGTAGATGCTCAGTACTCCATATTAAAGAATTTGGTGCATTGTATGAGTCAAAATGTTCTTCACTCATGAGGTTTTCCAATAAGAATCAACATCAAAATCAGCGTGACCATCTAAAATTTTTGTATTTGACAAATTGAAAATTTCATGCATGATAGGATAATCAAGTTTAAAAACATTTCCAGCTAACCTAAACCAAAACACATTCATTTTAGGGTTATATCTAACTGTTGTGAAAAAATATAAGGTTATAATTGTATCAATGGGTGCATCGCATCGAACAAACCTATTTTACCCTATGTTTGTAGCTAGTTGCTCAAGTTGTTATTTCACTCCTATGTTCTATAATAATTCAAAATCAAAATACCTAAGAGTGACTATTTCTCTATCCTTAAGGCCACGAAAATGCATACTTTCTTCTTCCAAATAGATTGGGAAGGGAGAGTGGTAAGTTACTGCCAAACCACAGTTGCCTTCACTGGAAACTTCACGACGTAATTCATCGATTGGTTCAATCGTTATAAGAGGAAAATATGCAAAAATGAGAGAAAAAGAGTGACATTCGACTTTTAGAGAGAGAGAGCAAAATCTTACCCTAATCCTTGTGTTTTTGAATGATTAGTGCATGAAAAAATGAAAGGATTGTAAGATTAATGAAAAGAAATGATTACAATACCAAGAATCTCAAGGAAAAATAAAGAGTTTAGAGAGTGGGAGGAAGATTTTCATGGGTTATAGAGAGAGGAAGTGACAATTTTAAGAGTGGGTGAAAGAAGAAAATGGGAGGGAATTTTAAATTTCTCCCTACATGGAATTCCTATGATCGTGGGAACTCCCACAATTCCGATGATCATGGGTTGTCTCTCCAAAAAATTTCTAGAGAGATTTCCCACGATCGTGGGAATCAATCCAATTCCCATGATCGTGGGAATTGGTGATTCTCACGATCCCAAACCTTCTTCCAAGCTTGATATTGGTTCTCTATTATCCCATAACTTACAAACACATCAAATTAATATCATCAACAAAAACTTTGAAAAGAAAACAAGTTGAAATTCAAACAAAAGACCAAATTGAACACCAATCATACTCAATTCAAGCACAATCTTAATTGAATAAATCAAACAAATAACTAGACGAAGACAATCAAAAGAAATTAAACATGCTAGTTAAGGTCATTAGCTTGGCCATTCCTCGTATATTCATGAAAGACTAAAAGATAGGAGAGAGATAACTTCCCTTTCTTGTGGATATGTCCCTCCATAATATGGCTTATAGCGATGCCCATTGACCTTTAATGTTTCCTCCTTGTCATTTTTCAGCTCTACAGCTCTATAGGGAAACACTTGAAGAATTTTAAAGGGCCTACTCCATCTTGACTTGAGCTTTTTGAGAAATAACTAAAGTCTTGAATTAAACAAAAGTACCAAGACTCCACTGTTGAATTCCTTCTTCTTGATGTGGCCATCATGCCACCTTTTAGCCTTTTCTTTATATAGCTTGGCATTTTCATAAGCATCATACCTTAACTCATCCAACTCGTCAAGTTGTAACAATCACTTTTCTCCTGCCTGCTTCTATTCCATGTGCAGTTTCTTAATTACCCAATACGCTCTATGTTCTAACTCTAATGGAAAATGACACATCTTGCCATACACAAGTCAATATGGTGTTATGCCTATAGGGGTTTTGAAAGTTATTCTATAAGCCCACAGTGCATCATTTGGCTTTAATGACCAATCTTTCTTTGAAGTGCTCACCGTCTTCTCGAGAATCTTTTTCTGCTCTCTATTCACCAGCTCCACTTGGTCACTACTCTGGGGGTGGTACAGGGTAGCCTCTCTATGATGAACATTGTATCTTCTCATAAGGTTCTCAAATGGTTTATTGCAAAAATGACTCCCCCCATCACTTATGATTGATCTAGGCACCCCAGATCAAGTAAAAATCTTCATAATGAACTTCTGAACCACCTTGCTATCATTTGTTGGAGTGGAAACTACTTCAACCCATCTGGAAGCATAATCAACTCCAACTAAAATATAAGTGTTACTTTCGGAGGATGGGAATGGTCCTATAAAGTCCATACCCCATACATCAAATATCTCCATCTCCATTATGTTCGTAAGCAACATTTTATCTTTCTTTGATATGTTGCCCACTATTTGACATCTATCGCACTTAAGCACAAAATCTTGAGTATCCTTAAATAGATTCGGCCAATAGAATCTACACTCCAAGGTTCGTACAATAGTCTTGTTAGATTCATAATTCCCTGCATACGGTGAGCTATGACATTGTGTTAAGATTTCTGGCATTTCATCGTCCATAACACACCTGCGAATTAAACTGTCAGCACAGATCTTATACAGTATAGGTTCATCCTAAATATAACAAGAGCATTGAAATAGGATGAATACCATTTGAAAGTTAGTTTGCAATATCTGCAAACTAAGGAAGGAAAGGTTATCTACCTTCATCAAGTTCTCAGTAGGAAAACTTTCCTCAATTTCCTCTTCCTCTTCATGATGGCCTCCCTCAAGTCTTGATAAATAGCCTGCTATGAAATTTTTTGCTCCCTTTTTGTCTTTAATTTCAATGTTAAACTCTTAGAGCAGGATTACCCATCGGAGGAGCCAAGCCTTGGCATCCTTACAGGTAACGTAGTGCTATATGATCTGTGAAAATAATAACTTGTGAGCCTAAGAAGATAAGAGCAAAAATTTTCACAAGCAAATAACACCTTAAGCAGTTCCTTCTCAGTAGTTGTGTAATTCATCCATGCTTCTGTCAACGTCTTGCTTGTGTAATAGATAGCATGCAACCTCTTCTCCTTCCGCTAACTAAGTACACACTTAACAGTATGGTCGCTTGCATCACACATATTCTCAAATGGAAGAGACCAATCCGACGACATCAGAATTAGTGTTTTTATGAGTGCCTTCTTCAACCTATTAAAAGAATTTAAACAGTCATCATAAAAAACAAAAGGCACATCTTTAACCAATAGATGAGTTAGGGGTCTTACAATAAGGGAAAAATCTTTAATGAACTGTCTGTAGAACCCTGCTTGACTAAGGAAAGCTTGAATACCTTTTATGTTAGAGGGAGGCGGTAACATTTCAATCACTTTTGTCTTAGTACGATCCACTTCAATCCCTTTGTATGAAATCTTATGGCCTAATGCAGTTCCCTCTTGGATCATGAAATGACATTTTTCCTAATTTAAAACTAAATGTGACTCCTCACATCTTTCAAGCACTTTGTCTAAGTTAAGCAAACAATGATCAAAAGAATCTCTAAAGAAAAAAAAAATCTTCCATAAGAACCTCAATAAAATTTTCATTCATGTCTACAAATATGGCCATCATGCACTTTGAAATGTGGCAGGTGCATTACATAAACCAAAAGGCATCCTTCGATATACAAAAGTTCCATATGTATATGTGAAAGTGGTCTTCTCTTGATCTTCTAGGTATATAAATATTTGATTGTACCCTGAATATCGATCCATAAAGTAATAAAAAGAATGACCAGTCATTCTCTCAATCCTTTGGTCCACAAAAGGTAAAGGGAAAAGATCCTTCTTGGTGGTCAAATTTAGCTTTCTATAGTCAATACAAACTCGCCAACCTATGACAGTCTTAGTGGAAATCTTTTCCCTTTTCTCATTTTCTATCACCATCATGCCACCCTTCTTTGGCACACACTATACTGGGCTCACCCACTCACTATCTGAAATGGGGTAAATTATCCCTATACTAGAAGTTTCACCACCTCCTTCTTCATAACCTCTTACATATTTGTATTTATTCTTCTCTGTCTTTCTCTCACGGTTCTACATCCTTCTTCTAGATTAATCGTATGCATCACCACATTGGGGCTAATCCCCCTAATATCAAAAATTTGTCACCCTACAGCTCTCATCCTTTTCGTAATAGTCTCCACAACTTTCTCTTATTACTCATAATTTAATTCATTAGAGATAATGATAGGTAAAGTATGGTTCTTTCCTAATTAGGTATATCTCAAATGGGAGGGTAAAGCTTTAAACTCTAAAGCGAGAGGAGGTTTAATAGCAGATGGTGTTGTAGGTGTACTAGTTTGCTCTAATCTTTCTATCTCAACTTCCTCAAATAAATCCTCTTCCTTCATACTTTTGTCTTTGTGTACCTTATTCAGTTCACCAACTACTTTAATCTCCTTCACACACTCATCTACAACATCAAATTTTATACACACATATCCATCCATCTATTTCTTTAAAGATTTTGTCATATTAAACTTAACCTGTTCATCACCAATTCTCAACACAAGTTTGCCCTTATGGACATCAATTAATTCCCTACCAGTATTCATGAAAGGCCTACCTAAAATCAATAGACAATTCTTATCAGCTTCAAAATCCAACATAACAAAATCAACAGTAATTATAAATTTGTCCACTTTTACCAATATGTCTTCCACATCTCTGAATGGCCTTTTTATGGATTGATTTATAAGTTGAATCAACATAGACGTCAGTTTGACCTTGAAAATAGACAAAGGCATAAAATTAATACTTACATCTAAATCACATAAACATTTAGAAAATTTTAAATCACCAACAAAATATGGAATAGTGAAACTCCTTGGATCTTTTAATTTCAAAAGCATTTGGCTGGAGATAATGCAACTGTAATTTTTTGTCAATGTTACCATCTGATTATCCTCCCAAGTATGTTTATGTGTGAGTATATCATTCAAAAACTTTGCACACTTGGGCATACACTCCAAAACTTCAACCATTGAAAAATTAATGTGTAACTTCTTTAGTTTCTCTAAAAATTTGAAAAACTGAGTGTCCACTTGATGTTGTTTTACTCTTTATGGATATGGAAGTTTGGGCTTGTACGGTGGAGGTGGTACATATGATCTTCCTTCTTCCTTTTCTTCTTTTATCTCCTTACCTTTCTCTTTTTCTTGGCTGTCCCTTTTCACACTTGACTCTTTCATTGGCTTGCCACTTTGAAGCGTAATGGCTTTGAGTTGCTCTCTTGGAATGACTTCAGTATTGCTTGATAAAATAACTGCACTTTGAGAAAGTAAAGCATCAGTAAGTTGACTTACCTGAACCTCCAAGTTCTAGATTGACAAGGCATGGTTCTTCATAATCTGGTCAAATTTTGCCTCCGTCCTATTTTGATTGTCCTTCTGGCTTGCAAACATTCTCTTCTGACTCTCTTCTTGAGCTGCCAGTTTGGAATCAAACATCTCCATAAACTTGTCCAACTTACTCTCCATATCTCCCATTCGATCTTATTGGAATCTTGGGAGTCCTTGTGGTCTCGTTTGGCCACCTGCATTAATAGTACTCTACGAAAAATTTGGGTAGTTTCTCCACCTCGAATTATAGGTATTGGAATAAGGATTATTAAATTACTGTGGATGGCCTAGATAATTTACCTATTCAGTACCACCAGTTCCCAATAGAAAACATTATGTTAAACTATGGTTGTTTTGCACGCATAGCTCACATTGCACATGCATCGCCTTCGCTGTAAAGGAGGATGGTCCTTACATATTGTTTAGCTGCTTCGTAAGAGATGTAATTTGAGCTTACAAGGCAGTAACAGAGTCAATGGGTATCATACCTTTTTTTTCTTTCTGCCACTGTCTGCTCCTCTCGCTCGGCCACATGCAGCTATTGCTCGTAACTCCTCCAAAAGATCGTGAGCTGCTTCTACTGTCTTCCTTATTAATGAACCTCCTGTTACTGCATTGATGGTTCCTCTAGTGCTCAGATTCACTCTATTGTACAACGTCTAAAGCAATAACTCTTTTGGTAGATTATGATGGGGGTAGTTTCTCTAAAGTTATTTAAATCTCTTCCAAGCTTTGTAGAGAGATTATCGGTTGTTTGCGAGATATTTATGATCTCCTTAATAATCCTTGTCATCTTCATTAACAGAAAATACTTTTCGAGGAATGCTTAGGCAAGCTACTTCCAAGTCGTAATCTGGCCTGAGTTTAACAAGTTGTTCCATGCTTTAGCCCGATCCTTCAACATGAATGAAAATAGTCTCAGCTTCACCGTATCATCGGACATTTCGTTGAATCGAAATGTGTCGCATATCTCCAAAAAATTTGCAATGTGGGTGTTCGGATCCTTGTTAGATAGCCCATAGCTTTATCTCGAAATTATTTGCTTGGAGCACTAGTCTTGCCACTCTTTGAGGGCTAAATCCTGGCCTCATGAAATCCATCATAATCATCTTCGTTCCTCCTTATTCTCCTTCTTCTGTTATATTTTGTTGTGAAAAGTTAAGACACTTTGCTAATCGTAATTCTCTTTCGTGCCTCTTGATGTCGAGAAATTCGTCTTCACTCACTTCTTTCGTTCTTCGTGTGCTCTTTGTGATTAGCAACAACCAAAAGAATAGTTGAAGACTTTCCAAGGTGTATTAAGCAAAGACCAAAGACATATAAATAAGCTAGGATTTGGTGATGGATAAGCAAGAAGAGAGGTTTTTGGTGATGGAGAATTTCGTTGAAGCATAAGAGAGCTGCAGAATTCTTCCTTGCCTCACAAAAAACGTGACTTAGGTGGCTTAACTTAGCTTTGCCACATGTCTCTAATGCATGTCTTGCATTTGTCATCATGTGAAGCTACCAAATATCACTTAGCTATTGCTACATTTGTCACATAGTAATTGATCCATTTGTCACTCCATAATTAGTCCATTTGTCAATAATATTTTTTGTCTTTTATTTCTATATTTTCCTAGTTTAAAATACCCCAAATTTTTGATAAATTTCCAAAATATCTAAAATGCAAAATTAATTCTAATATATACCAATTCAATTTTCAAGACAATTAATCCATAATTCACACTTTAATCATACTAAAAATCACTTATACCTAGAAAATGTCAATGAATGCATGTACAATTATTTTCATGAGTGAAAACATTATTCACGTGTATATGTATGCCATATTATGCATGAAATGAACTTCTAAATTCTCAATAAACTCTCATATATAGTATCCTAGGGGTTCTAACCCTATATGGGATAATGGGATGTTACAATTCTTTCCTTCTTAAGAAATTTTGTTTCTGAAATTCTTACTTGATTCATGAAACGGGTGGGGATATTGCTTTCTTATATGCTCTTCTGTTTCCCAAGTCGCTTCCTTACTCAAGTGATTTTTCCATAGGACTTTCACCAATGGAATTTCCCGAGTCCTCAACTATTTTATCTGATATCCCACTATCTTGACTGGCTACTCAACATAACTCAGATTACTAGTAACTTCAATCTCTTGAGCCGGTAATACATGCATTGGGTCAAATCTACACCTCCTAAGCATGCTCACATAAAATACGTTGTGTATCTGAGACATTTCACCTGATAAGGCTAATCTGTACGCCAATGGTCCTGTCCTTTCAAGGATCTCATAAAGACCAATATACCTAGGGCTCAATTTGCCCTTCTTGCCAAATCTCAACACTCCTCGCCAAGACGAGACTCTCAAAAATACTTTATCTCCTACACTATATTCCATATCCTTTCTGTGCTGATCAATATAACTTTTTTGTCTATCTTGTGCTACTTTTACTCGACTTCGGATCAATTTTACCTTATCCATATTATTTTGTATCAATTCTGGGCCTTCTATCATTCTCAAACCTTCCTCATCCTAATATAGAGGCGATCGTCATTTTCTACTATACAATGCCTCATAAGGTGCCATTCCAATACTGTTATGGTAGTGGTTATTGTAAGCAAATTCAATCAAAGCTTTGTACCGATCCCAAACTCCTTGAAACTCCAATATACATGCTCTAAGCATTTCTTTAATAGTCTTGATTGTCCTCTCACTCTGCCCATCTATTTGAGGATGAAATGTAGTATTGAAGTTCAACCTCCTACCGAAAGCTATCTATAAGCTACTCTAAAATCTCGAGGTAAATATGGGATCTCTTTCTGACACAATAGACACTAGATATGTAATCTCACTACTTCATTCATATATCTCCAATCTAACTGATCTAGTGAGTTATTCTCTCTCATTGGCAAGAAATGGTCGACTTAGTCAATCTATCAACAATGACCCAAATGGCATCATATTGCCTAGGAGTCCTCAATAAACCCATAATAAAATCCATCATAATTCTCTCCCATTTCCACTCTGGAATATGTAATGATTATAGCTTACCAACTGGAGCTTAATGCTCTGCTTTGATCTGTTGGCAAGTCAAACACTTAGCCATATATTCAGCCACTTTCTTTTTCATCCCTGGCCACCAAAAATGTTGCTTCAACGTGTTATACATCTTAGTAGTACCAAGATGCATAGCATAAGCTGCTACATGCGCTTCCTCTAGAATTTCCTTTCTCAATTCACCCATATCAGGCACACACAACCTCTGTTTTAACCATAGTGTTTAATCTCTCAATTTAAATTCAGAATCTGTATTCATCTTAATCTTCTCAATCAGTTTCACCTTTTCTAAGCTCTTCTAATTCTATCACGCAAAATCAATCTCAACTTTAGTGTGGCTATCAATGCTTCATCTTGCCCCAATTTCAATTCAATCATTCTAGGCTCTTTATTGCACTAGATTTGGTAACCTCAATATCTAAATCTGTGCTACACTGCAATTGGATTTTCTACTTAATGCTTCAGATTACAACACTAACTTTACTGGGTAATACTCATTTGTACATTATGATCTTCAGGTAATTCTATCTATTATCTCAGTCTTGTATTCCATTCTTTCAAACTCAATATTTACCTCAAACTTTAATGATCTATATATATTCATATATACAAATATCCAAAATGTTTCACTGTATATATAATGTCTCCAAATTTTCAAAATGTTGATTGTATCAAATTCTAAGTCATGTGCCAAATAACTAAACTCATGAGAGCTCAACTGTCTCGATGCATATATGTAATCACTTTACGACATTAGATTACATCCTAATCTCCTGTATGAAACATCCTTATATATTACATAACCTTCAGACTTAAATGAAAATATCTAACTCCGGTGTTGTAATCAATCAGTGTTTTTAACTCCTTAAAAATTCTTTTTACATTCACTAATCTATCTGAATGACACCTTTTTTCTCAAAAGTTTCTCGCTTCACCTTTACCTCTACTTTCTTTGGTTCTACCAATATGCCATATTCATATACTGTATAACCCAACATATTACTTAATCAAGTTGAGATTCACTCTTATTGAACTTGGTATATTACTGTTTTTCCTTCATGATAAGTAAGGCTAACCTTAAGTGTCCAAATTGTTCTTCTCAACCTTTCGAGTACATTCTGTATATCATCCTTAATCACAATCACTAATCGATCCAAATAAAATTGGAACACTTTATTCATTAATGTCATGACTGCTATCTGGGCACTTATTAACCCTTACAGGTATCACGATTAACTCAAGTGCCCATAACTAATTCTCAAAATTCTTAAGTAACTAATTTCTCAAATGAGGTAATGTTATTTCATGTTTTTCTCAGTCTCTCAATTGACTTCGTTTCTCAATTACTCTCTCCATTCATTCGATTTCTCGGTTTTCTTATCGACTTATTCTAATGTCTGTCCATCCATGATAGTTTCTTCACACATTTCAAGTTATTCACATGTCTCAATTTTCTGAATATAACCATCAAACCGAACTTGTATCTTCTGAATATGCCAGTATATAGTATATTGTAAACCTAAGTTCCTTTAGCAATAGCAATACTATTATCTCTAATTCAAGAATCCAATAATATAGTTGGATACTTTACAATAGATACAACACATGCACTCTCTATAATATATTCCTTTTTTTAAATGAGTCTCATATCTATCTGACTCCAATATTAATTCTAATTTGTTCAATAATCATTCATTCAGAGAAGTAAACCATTTGGTTTACTTGACCTAATTTGGTCGAAGTCTTCTTCGAAAGAATATTTCTTGCTACTTTCATCTATACTGTTCACATAATCTTTATCAATCACCTATATTTATCGTTGCTTTCCAGTTATTCTTAATGCCTCAATAAGATCGATTTAAACTATTCATAACATCTTAATAAGATTAATTTCTATTATACTTTATATGATCAAAATACTCTTTATAATAAAGCTCAGTGAAGCAATATACATATCCATTTACTCTTATACTTTGGTACTTATCATAAATATCTTTACATCTTATCTAGAGATGTGTTTCTAACAATTCACCAATTAATAACTTATGCTAAGGATGCCTTAATCTCAATTGATTCTGGACAACACTTCTCCTTTTGTGCCTATCAAACTCGTGGATTTGACCACGATCGTGACAGAACCAATTAATCACAGCCACGATCATGGGGACTATGCCATGATTGTGCCCTTCTTCTTTTTCCTTGAATCTATCACATATATTAACTTCATTTACACTCTCAATCTATTCCCACTTGATCATCTTAAATGCTTTCATGCATTACTCTGATTCATCTTAAAATTTTAACTATAGGGATTAAAAACTTAAAAGCATTCAATAAATCATGGATCTCTTCCTATCTCATATCCAAGTATATGATACATATGTGCTTCATGACATCATTTGTCAAGATAATCACATTATCCAACATACATTCACAATAACAATTCAACTTAACCTAAGGGACTTTTATTTATCTCATTATCATTCATCTCATCTTCCAATTTACATCTTATATATGTATATTCTAAATCAATTCAGAATCATAGAAGCATAGTCATCATGAAGTTCTGATCTCAATTCAACTGACATGTTCTTACGCTAAATCATAACTCTTATCATATTAATCAAATAACCATTTCAAGTCAAATTTCAACCTCTCTAGGTTATAGAAAGAATTCGATTTTCTTTCAACCTTACTTGTACACTTTAATTCTTGTCATTTATACTCATATCTCTACTTCTCTCAGTCAATCCTTAAAATATATATCCACATCAATATTAATTCATAGTTACACAATCATAACACAATTATGATATCATACTCGATGATACTATCACAATTATAAATGCTTTGAACCTTTATATATCATATCAAACCATGTACTATTTTTCATTTCTAGATATCCACAAAATTCCATTTTCTCACATTCTGACAAATCATCAATCTTCTCATTACTTCTAACAACTCAATTCTTAACGAATGCTCATGCGTGTGACTCGTGTATATGCAACTCAGACTGGGGATCCGTTGCTACTACATGCTATAACATGTCCAAAAATGCATGTATCTTGTCACATAGTTTGAAAAATGCCCATGTAAGATAATAAATCTAGGCTCTGATACCAAACTGTAGCACCTCAACTTCCTTCAAGCATATATTCGTAAATCCTGAGGATAATTGGACACATGCCCTGTGAAAGTAGTGTACTAAAGTAGTCAAACAATCAAACTCATTGAAAATTTCTTTCTTCAAACATCACACGCATATTACCAAAAACCACTAATCAAAATTTGGGCCCATTTTTCATAAACATCAAAGTCACAATTGTTATTACACTCATTGAGCAACCTCATTTACAAACATTTCCACTTTGGAAAGTCATTACAAAACAAAATTTATTCATATAAAATGGTATAATATTTGTAGAATACATTCCTTAATACAAAAATAATAGAAAAATGTATGGAGGCGCCAATTAATCCCAACCTTTATCTTTTATCTGAACGCAGTGTTTAGACTCTAATTTGTCTAACTAAAGATCTCCTTGAGCATGAAAAAAATGTTGCAATATTGGGTTAAGTTTTGTGAACTCAGTGAGTGGACCATCCTCGATGGCTCACTCGATCAAATAAGACATCAATTCATGTAATCACGTGATTCACATCATTTCACTAATCATCATGTTGAATCGCTTACACTTCATATTCACTTAATTCATATTTCACATTCAAAAATCATTCAGAATATTTATTTTAATCATTTAAATCATACATATAAAATGGATATGCAATGCTCATAAGACACACTTTCAATTGTTATTGTTGTGGCCGAATGCCTATAACTATCCCATATCTATTGTGGATACCGGGCTCATTAATAACTGTCCATTATCTAATGGGGATATAGGGCTCATTTTAAGTAGTGAGCCAGAGGCTCTTACCACATTCTAAGCTCTAAGCTCTTTTTCAATTTCTAAGCTTTAATTTCTTTTTTGGTGGCTACTCCGGTCACAACAACCTTTATCTTTCATGCATTCATGTAATGAAATGCACTACATTCACATATTTTCAAACAGTCACTAGTGCTTAATTTTTCTCATTCATATTCACATATATTCTCGGATCGATGTTCTGCATTCAACAATAATGTTGAGAATCACTTATTTCAGTCCAATTCATATACAATGAGCACTTACTATATTCTCACATTTATCAAATTTCTCAGACTATTCATGTCCGGAATTGTATCAATCACATTCACATTCAATAGTAATTCAATATAGAAATTTAAAACAGAACAAACAATGAAAGTGAGACCATCTAGGTCAACTCACAAATGCTCCCTTTAGCTTATTGCCTTGAAGTCTCGGCGATGTCTAGAAGCGATCGTTCAACGTGCTCCTCTATATGCAATCATATATATTTGTATGTCACTCATGTGCATTCATAAGAATAATCATTCATAAATACATTTATGAATTTACCATATATCATGCATGTTCAATGATAATTTCTCGGGTATGTTTCTTTAATACTCTTTATAAACAATTTACAACACCTTCCAAACATTCTTTAATCTCTAATACTCTTTACTCACTTTAATCTCCTTATTCAATATCATCTACATTCATTTAGGTTCTCATTTAAACCTACATACTTTATATGGTAACATCCATACTTGAATTAGGATGGAAAATATCTAAACAAACACCCTTTGATATAGCCTTACCTGCATGATCGTGACTTTCATCAAAAGTCACGATCGTGCTTCTCCTCCAACCTGTAGTATTTTCTTCCTTTTTCTTGCCATTTTTGACCTAGAAATAGAAGTTTTTAGGCAATACTTTCTCTAATAAAATGTTCCTCTATGTCTTAAGTTCCTAATGACATCAAATTCATACATTTTGGCTCAGTATCGTGCAAGTTATAATCAAAATACTCCATACTATTCTTATATCTAAACAGAACACAATTCTCAACTTCAAGATAAATTTCAAGACTCTTAAGGACATATTTCAAATTCAATTCCTTCATAAAAAATGTATCCATATGTCTCTAGTTTACACTAAATCAAAATCCATCTAATTTGGATATTCACATATCAAGTTATGTCCAAAATACAGATGTATGTTTAAAAAAACACTACATATAACGTACTCTAGCACAATTCATTGCCAAAGCTCTATCATTTCTCTATAATCTCAAGTTGATGGCTCAATAAAATCCAATTTTTCAGTCCAGAATTCTCTAGTTATAATTGCCAATTTCATGAATAATCACAACCAAAAATAGAATCTAATTCATACTTTTACATATTTCAATTTCTGCATTTTCCCTACTATTCATTTAACTCCAATCATCACAACCATACACCTTGTTAATCATATCACGAATTCGCTTCTTCCTTCACCACCCACACATGCATCCACACCATTCACGCATGTATCAATCCACAAGCATGAAAACATACACCATTCATGTATGCATCCATTTTACAAACATTAAAACCTCATCTTAATATCATTTACACTACCCATACAACTTTAAGCATAACTTACTTGCTTTAAAAAAATTTCAGCAGTTGAGAGGGGTCAGAAGAGATTTTGGTGGATAGAGAAAAGACAAAAATAGAGAGAAACAGAACAAAATATGTACTGGAATGTTTTCTTTGCAAGGTGTAACATGGGTAAAATGCAGAAGTTAAGTATTTAAGTGATGGATGAGCAAGAAGGAAGATGGTGTTTTCATTGGAGACTAAACAAAGGAGCTACAGAAACTTTCTTACCCAAAAACGTGACTAGGTGCCTCCATCCCTCAATGAAACGTGTCCTTTGGCATGTCTTACACTTTTCATCTATTTAATTAGCTCGTATACTACTTACTAATTGCTCTACTTGTCACACATTAATTGATCCATTTGTCATTCTATAATTAGTCCATTTGTCAATAATTCTATTTGTCTTTTATTTCTATATTTTTCTTAGTCCAAAATACTCTAAATTTTCGATAAATTTTCAAAATATCCAAAATGTCTCCAAAAATGTGAAAATAATTCTAATACATACCAATTCAAAATTCAAGACAATTAATCTATAATTCACACTTCAATCACATTAAAATCATTTATACCCGAAAAATGTCAATGAATGCATGTACACTTATTTTCATGAGTGACAACATTATTCACGTGCATGTATATGCCATATAATGCATGAAATGCACTTCTAAATTCTCA
The DNA here is from genome assembly GCA_027575705.1 of Erythroxylum echinodendron. Taxonomy (NCBI): domain Eukaryota; kingdom Viridiplantae; phylum Streptophyta; class Magnoliopsida; order Malpighiales; family Erythroxylaceae; genus Erythroxylum; species Erythroxylum echinodendron. Next base: position 611 of record JANZXR010335674.1, on the reverse strand, counting down.
ACAAACTCTCATATATAGTATCTTATCTAACATTAACCATGGGATAATGGGATGTTACAAGAAGTTTGGGTGATCTTTTCACCTAGTGTTGTATGTGTTAGTGTAACACCCTGCTCTCTCGAGACCCGTACCTGACATCCTGTGTGATGTCTGAGAATTTGCCCCGCGAGGGTGGCATGCTAGAGCACTCATCATTCAAAAATCAGTATAATTTTTTTTTGTGAAACAACAACAAACATGTTGGATCCCACTTTTAGGATTTTTACATTTTATTTTATTTTTAATTATTTTATTAGATTATCAAGCATGGAAAAATAAATTAGAAAGTATGAAGTAGAAATTTTTGGAGTTTAATGTAGTATATTATGGATTTTGATAAGGTGGTATAAAGTAAAAGGAGTTAGTAGGAATTTCATGAATAAGGAAGGGCAAGAGTGGAAACTCAAAAATTTATCTTAGGATAATAAGACAAAAGAAGATAAGAGTCGTGAGGGTTAAGGAAGAACATAAGGAGAAAATCGTAGAAGAACCTAAAAGGAGAGAAAGAGACACCAAAGCAAGGAGAAAGAAAAGAGAGAGAAGAAGAAGGAAAAGCTTAGGTGAGTTCTTTG